>CAMRHE010000264.1:2432500-2650000 GCA_947044405.1 Leptodactylus fallax
CTTGTGATGTCAGGAGGTCCCTACACACATTAGATGATTGACCAAAATTTTGGTTTGGTTGATACAAGGCTAATGTGTATGTCTAAATCAAATAGATTTTCCACGCCTGTATGAAGTACTATAATACTAAACAAGACAAGTCGTCTGAATATGTATCAGCATCAGGGACAATTTTTGCCTTCATTATTAACTCACCAGATTCTTGAGCGAAGGCGGTGCCCACCAAAAGCAGCAGAAGAAGGCGCAGCATGTCTTCTAGATGTCTTCTCTCACTTCTGTTGGTCTTCTGCTTTGGGCTCTGCCAGTCCTCCTTTTACATCTGGATTTGAGGAACTTGAAGGGTCAGGTACGTTGGTCCATGAAGCTGATAACAAATGGTGCACGATGATAAGATGAAACCAGTTTGATTTCCTAAGTATAACGGCCGGGACATTTACGTAAACTCACATGTTTCTTAGTATTTGGCTGATTGACAAAACCTCATAAATTATACACCGTAATGAATTATCTAAACGTTGAATATAGAGGGGTAACCCCATGTGATATATCAGATACTTCTAGGATCCCATATATCAGTAGAATTATGGCAGGTGAAGCAGAAAGCGCAACCTATAGTATTCTTGGTATGTTACAATTTTATTTATTTTACACTATATACAGATCTTAGCTAGTTTTGATCATAAATAGGGCACATGATTGTTATAGTTGATTCAGACAGACTACCCTAGCCCTAAGGATCTTTCACACAATCGTGTCCTATCTGTGAGCCTGGTCACATTTCCCAGACTTACCATAGCCAAGTGAATGCAACTCAATGCAACATAACTCACTTACTATTGTACCAGACTCACAGCTTTGTGTCAGTTCAGTACTGCAGTGGTCTGACCATTCAGGAGATGACTGCTCCATAACTCACAATGATTCACTGAGTTCCATTAGCACTGCCATAGTCCGTCCAAGAAGTGCGGGCAGCCAAACCACCAACTCTGGGGTCATCTTTTGCTTTTCATCTAAAGGCCTGGGCCCCACGTGATGCAAACACCACAGAAAAAAACCACAGCGTTACAGTCCCTACATAGTGGATGGGATTCTAGTGAATCCCATCCACACACTGCGGAAAAATACTCACAGCGGACACGACGCGATTTCAAAAAGCGTTGCGGTTTTGGAAATCGCAGCATGTCAATTATACCTACGGAAACGACCGTGGTATCACTATAGGTATAATGGAAGCAGAAAGAGGTTTCAGCAGCAAGGGCCGCTACTGCCGCGGTTTTTCCCACAGCGCATTTTTGCTACGGCCTTAGCCAAACTTATGGCTAGTTTTGTATCTCAGGGCTCTTTGGATCACTGAAAACAATCTCAAACACCTGCGACAATTAGTTTGCCAGGTGAGCCCAGTAAAGGAAACCTACTTCTGGCTACGACCCCATGGAGCATTTTTTGTTACAGATTTTGCTGCGTTTTTTTGTGCCAAAGCCAGGAGTGGATTACACAGAAGGAAAACGTCTAAGAGCTTCCTTTATATCTTGTATTTCTTTTCAAGCCACTCCTAACTTTGGCTTAAAAAAACTGCAGCTAAATCTGCAACAAAAAAACGCTTCATGGGCCTTAGCCTAAGAAGGACGTTCCACATTATTAAGCAGACCACAGGTTTCAAGCAATATGGGAAAGAAAAAAGATCTCTCTGCTGCCAAAACGCGCCAAATAGTGCATTGCTTTGGGCATAGTGCGGGTAAAGACATAATGGGGGGGTTTTTTCCCGGAGAAATTTTTTGGGTTTGAGGGGGGGCCCCTTAAAAATTTTTAAAAAGGGGGGGAAAGGGGGTGTGTGGTGGGGGGGGCGGGTGTTTTTTTTTGTGTGTGTTTGTTTTTTTTATACGCCCCCCTATAGTGGGCGCGGGGGGGGAGAGGTGTTTGTTTTTGGGGGACATGTAGGGGGGGGGGGGGTGGGGGGAAGATAAGAGGTGTTTTTTTGTGTGTGGTTTTTGTGTGTGTGGCCCCTTTTGTGGTTTTTTTGTTGGGGTTGTTGTGGGGGGGGAGAATTTTTTCCGTGGGGGTGTTTTTGAGGCCTGGATGGTAGGTGGGGGGGGGGGGGGGGGGGGGGGGCGGGGGGGGGGGGGGGCGCCCGCGGGGGGGGGGGGGAGCCCCAACTATTAGTCCACATTTTACCAATGTAAATGCATTGGTCAGGGGCCCGATCTGGATGGTCAGGGGCCCGATCGGGCCCCTGACCAATGCAGTTACATTGACAAAATGTGGATTAGTAATGGTCAGGGGCCGGACTTTACTACCATAAAGATGGCCGCTGCCGGCGGAGCGCAGTGGCGGGAGACTGTCCCTACCTTGTCATGGTCCCGCCTCCTGAAGCCTGCATCCTGATTGACAGCTGCTGTAGCCAATCAAATTGCAGCGCATTGCTGCACGCATCAATGACGTCATAGCGCTGTGCGCGGCGGCGGGATTCAGCAGAGGATCCCAGAACAACAGTGTGAAGGTAAGTACAAGTTACCCACACACAAAACAACTTTCCCCCCTATTTTGCCCCCAAATCTTCCAGCTTCACTGACCCCTCTGAGAACTACAACCCCCAGCAGCTCCAGATGCTCTGGATCTGTTGAGAATTGTAGTCCCCCCCAAAAAAAAAAAAATGATTATTCCATTGTACTGTTATCCTGGTGCCTGCTCTAGGGCTGCAGCATGACAATACCTAAGTTGCAGAAACCACTGTGGACTTTTCTGTCCGTCACTTTCAGTTTGAATATGGCGGACACCGGCGGACCTCATTATAATGGGGTCTGCCGGTGTCTGTGTGTAACCGCCATGTTAACAGTCCGCCTCTCAGTCATTTGGGTCCCGTGGCGGACCTGTATGACAGAGAGCTTGCTGCGGATTTGAACCTAGCATAAGGCTATGGCTACACTACAACTTCCGTCATGGAACCAAAGAACGCCGTGTAAACCTTGGGACTCTTTCACACGTTAGTGCATGGAGTCGCGTTGGGACCCTCAGGTTGCAATGCGACTCCATTCACTAACATAAGTGAAGGACTTACAAGGCGACACGGTGATCCACATGACGGGAGTCACGGCTTATTCATCAAAAACAATGTTTTCCACCTGCTGGAGTTTTGCGCCTAATTTATAATGAGGTGCGCACATAAATTAGTCGTGTCTTCTGGAGTCCGTGCACCTAAACAGAACTCCACACCAGCTCCTTGCTGATGTAGATCTCTGGCATCATTAACACTAGAAAACTGAAGTAAATGATGATAAAATGACAGGGCCAGAAAAGTGGTGAAAAACTCAAAAAGTCTTTTTTTTTTGCAAAAATTTTCACTTGCGCAAAATAATTGTTACTTTTTTAATGGCTTGTACATCACTTTGTTTTAGCCCACAAGCTGTTATATCAGCTCCATTTATTTATTTATTTATTCTGCTTACTTGTATAGCGCCATCATATTCCGCAGCGCTTTACAGACATTGACAGTCATATGTAGATTGTGAGCCCTATATGGGACAGTGACTGTCATTGTCTGTAAAGCGCTGGGGAATATGTGGCGCTATATAAGTAAGAAAAATAAATAAATAGTATTTACACTGTACAAATAGGATGCATGATGTTAAAAAAAAAAAAAATGTCATGCATCCTATTTAATGTCATGCATCCTATTCATACAGTGTATATACTATGGGGCTGATTTATTTATATGGCAGATATAACCTTTTTAACCAACCCCCAATACAATATAATTTTGTTAATATGTTGTTAATTTTTTTATTTATTTATGCCAGGGGAGGTGAAAAACAACAAAAAAATACCCTACTCACCTGTCTCCGATGCTGCAGTGTCCTCCCAGTACAGTCCAATCCTGCTACTTGGCTGTCTTCTGGCTGTGACGTCCCGGCTCCCTTCCACTGAGGGCCCGGCGGTCACGTGACTACTTTGGTCAATCAGCGGCCTACAGGGGACCCGTGGCTGCGGATTGGCCTTAGCAGTCATGTGTGGTGGGGACAAGCGCCAACAGAGCTGCAGGACTGGGGAACACACGAGCATCGGGGACAGGTGAATGTGTTTTTTTTTTCTTTTTTTTCACCTCTCCCACTCTAATTAAAAAATACATTTTTGCCTGGACAACCCCTTTAAAGGGATTATCCACATTCTAATATTGTTATACCACCTGCAGGGTACCAACACGCAGGACCCCCTGAAGATCAGCTGCATTGGAATAGCATGGCTCTCAGTAATGTTACCATACCAGGAGCCACGCTGCTCACTAGCCGTATAAAGTGTAGTGGTGGCCTTAGGTACTGCAGCACTGTCCCATTGAAGTCTATGAGGCAGAACTACAGTACCAAAAGCCGCAGCTGCACTTTGTACAGTGAGTGAGCAGTGTGGCTCCTGGTATGTAATCATTACTGGGAGCCACGCTGTCCTGGTGCAGCTGATCTGCAGGGATCCAGGTTGTCAGACTTCCACAGATCTAAGGGCTCATTCACACAACAGGATTCCAAGGCCGTGTGCTGGCTGTTGTATTAGCAGCACACGGTCCGATAGATTTTAGTGGATCTATTCGCACGACCATTGTTTTAATCGTCTGTGTGAATGATCCAAGAAAGAAACAGAACCGTCTATTTTTGGTGATTTTATGGATCCCTCAATAGACTCGTGTCAATGAGGGATCCTTGAAAACAGATTCTCTTAGGGTGTACACTGTGCTGGGCTCTGTCATGTGAGTGTAGCCTAGAATATTAGAAGGTGGATAACCTTTTTAAAGGGGTTATGCCATGAAGAATAGTTATCTGTTATCCATAGGATCGAGCCCTCAGAATCGGGGTATTTTTCTTCTAACTGAATCCAGGCTGAATGTAGCCGTGCCCAGCTGGACGGGAGGCGACCGTGCACCTATTAACTTGAATGGAAGTGCCTGAGATAGTGAAGTACAGGACTTCGGCTATCTCAGTTACTCCCATTAAAGTAAAAGAGGGCATGGATGCTTCCTATCCAGCAGGGCACGGCTACATTCACCCTGGATTCAGTCAGACTAAATTCACTGTGGGGAGAAAAACAACCCCATTCTCAGGACCAGGTACCGGGATTCATTATCGTCTGTCCTATGGATAAAGTAGTAGTAGTTCGGTGACTCTGGCCTTGTAATAATCCTGGAGCATGTAAGGGATTCAGGTGCAGGAAGTGTAGGTCAGTGGGGACTTGTGTCACCACATTTCAAGAGCCATAGTCGGGGCACTTCTCTGTCCTTAAGGCTGGTGCCCCACGTGGTGTAAACGCCGCGGTTCACCTGCGGCGTAAACGTCGTGGAAAAAAAAGCGGCGTTTTACAGTCACAGCAAAGTGGATGGGATTCTAGTAATTCCTATACCCACTTTGCGTTAATATACGTGTTGCAGACATGCGGCGATTTCCAAAACCGTTGTGGTTTTGGAAATCGCAGCATGTCAATTATACCTACGGAAATGCCGGCGGTTTCCCTATAGGTATAATGGAAGTAGAAAGTTCACAGAGGAAACCTCTGTGAACTTTCTATCAAAAGCGCTGCAGGAAGAACTGCAATGCGTTGCTGTCGTGGTTTTTCCAGCAGAGCTTTTTTGCTGCAGGACGCCATGTGGGGCTTAGCTTAAAGGGATTTTCCAGGGCTTTCCCCTTTTTTTTTAATTGCTGACCTATCCTTAGAAATGTCATCAATTGGAGATCTGTTGGGGGTCTGACACCTTGTCCCCCTGTGGTTCAGCTGGTTAAAGAGGCAGTGGCCCTCTCTGAGTGCTGCTTCTACTCCCCCCCCCCCCCCCCCCCCCCCCCCTCACAGGACATGTGACATTATGTTCATTGATCACATAGCCTGCTCCCCGCCCCCCCCCCCCCCGAGTGGGGGGGGTGTGGTGGGGACCCCAGCCCCGTCCCCGGGGGGCTGGGTTTTGGTTAAAGCGGGCGGCGCCGCGCCCCTCATCTGTGGAGGGGCGGCCCCCCCCCCCCTTTTTTTTTTTTTTTTTCGCCCCCCCCCCAAAACTCCCCCCCTAAAAAAACCCTTTATCCCCCTTTTACCCGCCCCCTTTTTTTTGTTTTTTTATTTTTCTTCCCCCCCCCCCCCCCTCCCAGCACCCTTTTTTTTTTTTTTTTTCACACCCTCAGGCCCCCGGTTGTTTTTTTTTTGGAAAAACATTTTGTTTTTGTTGTGCGCCCTCTTTTATGTGGTGCGTGGTGGGGGGGGGGGGGAAAAAAAATAAGAAGGAAGTGGAGGTGGAGAAAAATATATTTTCCCCTTATTTTTTTTGTTTTTATTATTAACACCATTCTTTGTGTGAAAAAAATATATTTCTTCTTTTCTGGGGGGGGCGTAGGCCACCGCGACCAAAAAAAAAAAAAATTTTTATTTTTTTTTTTATACTTTTAAAAAAAAAAAAAAATTTTATTTAAAAAAAAAATAATTTTTGCTTTTTTTTTTTGTTTCCCCTGTAACTTTTTCATATTTACATGTATGGAGCTGGGTAAGGCGTCTTTTTATGCGGGACAACATGACGTTTTTATTGATACCATTTGGGGAAAGATCTGATGGTTTGATCACTTTTTATTCAATTTTTTATAGGAGGCAAAGTGTTGAAAAAAACTCTATTTGGCCATTTTGATTTTTTCCCCGCTACACCGTTCACCGTATGGGATAAATATTTTAATATTTTAATAGTTAGGGCCAAAAACTGGATGGGCGATATTTCATATGGCAGTAGGGTGGGCCCCTAGAATCAATCCCACTGGTGGGCCCTAGGCACCCCAGTCTGACCCTGGCTGGAAGCCCAGAGAAGGTGAAAAAAAAAAAAATTTTTTTTTTTTTTTGGGGTCTCCCTGGGGGGGTTTTTTTTCTCTCCCCGCGTGTGCGCGCGTCGGCGTGGGGTGGTTTTTTTTTTGGGGGGGGGGGGTGGGGTGGTGGGGGGGGGGGCCGCTGGGGGAGGGGGGGGGGGGCGGTGTTATATTGTGTAGTGGTGAGAGGGGAGTTGTTCTATTATTGTGTGGGGGTGGGCGGTATTAAAAAGAGGGGGGGGGGGGGGGGGGGGGGGGGGGGGGGGGGGGGGGGGGGGGAAAAGAAGGAAGAGGGGGGGAGGAAGGGGGAGGAGGGGGGGGGGGGGGGGGGGGGGGGGGGGTGGGGGGGGGGGGAAAGGGGGAAGAGGGGGGGGAGTATAGGGGAGGGGGAAATATATAAGGGGGGGGGAGAGAAAAAGAGAAAAAAGTAAAATGAGGGGGAGGCTTTTGTATATAATTGTTCCCCCCTTATATTAGTCCCCTTATATATTATAGGTCCCCCCTTATAATAGCCCCCATTATAATAATAATACCCCCATTATAATAGCCCCCTTTAAAAGGGGAGAACTTTTACAAATAAGTGAGGTTATTATAAGGTTCAAACTATTATAAATAAAGGGAAACTATTATTTATAAGGGGGCTATTATAGGAGACATATAAGGCGGGCTATTATTTACAGTGGGGAAAAAAAGTATTTAGTCAGCCACCAATTGTGCAAGTTCTCCCACTTAAAAAGATGATGCCGGCCTGTAATTGTCATCATAGGTAGACCTCAACTATGAGAGACAAAATGAGAATACAAATCCAGAAAATCACATTGTCTGATTTTTAAAGAATTTATTTGCAAATTATGGTGGAAAATAAGTATTTGGTCACCTACAAACAAGCAAGATCTCTGGCTGTCACAGACCTGTAACTTCTTCTTTAAGAGGCTCCTCTGTCCTCCACTCATTACCTGTAGTAATGGCTCCTGTTTGACATTGTTATCAGTATAAAAGACACCTGTCCACAACCTCAAACAGTCACACTCCAAACTCCACTGTGGTGAAGACCAAAGAGCTGTGGAAGGACACCAGAAACAAAATTGTAGACCTGCACCAGGCTGGGAAGACTGAATCTGCAATAGGCAAGCAGCTTGGTGTGAAGAAATCAACTGTGGGAGCAATAATTAGAAAATGGAAGACATACAAGACCACTGATAATCTCCCTCGATCAGGGGCTCCACGCAAGATCTCACCCCGTGGGGTCAAAATGATCACAAGAACAGTGAGCAAACATCCCAGAACCACACGGGGGGACCTAGTGAATGACCTGCAGAAAGCTGGGACTAACGTAACAAAGGCTACCGTCAGTAACACACTACGCCGCCAGGGACTCAGATCCTGCAGTGCCAGACGTGTCCCCCTGCTTAAGCCAGTACATATCCGGGCCCGTCTGAAGTTTGCTAGAGAGCATTTGGATGTTCCAGAAGAGTGCTGGGAGAATGTCAGATGGTCAGATGAAACCAAAGTAGAACTGTTTGGTAGAAACACAACTCGCCGTGTTTGGATGAGAGTGAATGCTGAGTTGCATCCAAAGAACACCATACCTACTGTGAAGCATGGGGGTGGCAACATCATGCTTTGGGGCTGTTTCTCTGCAAAGGGACCAGGACGACTGATCCGTGTACATGAAAGAATGAATGGGGCCATGTATCGTGAGATTTTGAGTGCAAACCTCCTACCATCAGCAAGGGCATTGAAGATGAAACATGGCTGGGTCTTTCAGCATGACAATGATCCCAAGCACACCGCCAGGGCAACGAAGGAGCGGCTTCGTAAGAAGCATTTCAAGGTCCTGAAGTGGCCGAGCCAGTCTCCAGATCTCAACCCCATAGAAAACCTTTGGAGGGGAGTTGAAAGTCTGTGTTGCCCAGCGACAGCCCCAAAACATCCCTGCTCTAGAGGAGATCTGCATGGAGGAATGGGCCAACATACCAACAACAGTGTGTGCCAACCTTGTGAAGACTTACAGAAAACGTTTGACCTCTGTCATTGCCAACAAAGGATATATAACAAAGTATTGAGATGAACTTTTGTTATTGACCAAATACTTATTTTCCACCATAATTTGCAAATAAATTCTTTAAAAATCAGACAATGTGATTTTCTGGATTTGTTTCCTCATTTTGTCTCTCATAGTTGAGGTCTACCTATGATGACAATTACAGGCCGGCCTCATCTTTTTAAGTGGGAGAACTTGCACAATTGGTGGCTGACTAAATACTTTTTTCCCCACTGTATAAGGGAAGACCTATTTATAATAGGCCTATGGCCTTTAATAAGGGGGGACATTATATATATACACACACACATAAATATATATATATATATATATATATATATATATATATATATATATATATATATATATATATGGAGGTGGCTTTTATAATGTGGACGCTTTTATTTATAAGAGGGAAACTTTATAAGGAGGGTATTGTTAAAAGGGCTATTATTTATAAGGGGGAACTATTTTTCATAAGAGGGCTATTATTAATAAGGGGGGCTATTTATATTGGAGCACTATTATTTATGAGGGGGCTATTACTGATAAGAGGGAACTATTACTGATATGGGACACTGTTTATAACTGGGTATTATTATTTATAAGGAGGTGCTATACTAACTTATGAGGGGGTGCAAAAATCTATTAGGCGGTACAAAGGTGGTTATTTGAATTGTGTGTGGGCATAAGGAGGGGTGGTTGTTGCTGTTTAGGGGCAGAAAGGGGGCGTTATTAAAGGGGCTGCCATTGGAAATATGATGGCGTTGCTAGTATATCAGCATTTGGGGATCCGCTTTTAATTTTGCCCAGGGCCACAGTTTGTCTAAAACCAGCCCTGCACAAAGTATAATGTCCCATAGTTGCCCCCACACACTATAATGTCCCACAGTTTGTCTGAAACCAGCCCTGTCTATATGTGATATATTGCGATATATCATGGTGCTACTCATGGGTCCCAGATATTACTTACTGTCTGTAAAGGAGGAGTCAGGAGGGTGTCTGGGACACCAACTGGACAATGTTTCATAGTGACACGGATTCTAGGAGGCAGGCATTGCATTCCCCATGTGAACGGATGTATGATGTCTGTCACCTGGCTGGAGCTGCTCCTCTGCTGTATTTCTCTGTCTGCTCTGGTATGAACATCCTATACCCAATAAAGAACTCTGCAGAGAAGGCTTCATTGTTTCCCATGTGTGTCCTCTTTCCTCTGACAGCTCTGGCTGGCTACCTGTGAGAGGGGCAGTGTGACTGGGCTTCTTCTCCGTGAGTACGGATTAGGCTAGGGGTTCATGAGTTGCAGAGGACTGGGGTGCTGGGCACAGCCAGGCGAGTGCCATATTGTGAACCATCCCATTGGCACAGGAGAAGGACCATGGATGTACCAGTAACAACAGAGACTATGGGGGGGGAATTTTTGTTTGGACCTCACAGTTATGACAAAAACCTATGAGCTGCAGACCACTTCTAGCAACTCTAAGGAACTTGTACCCCGGAGGAACTCTGTATAGACAACTGCCTTAACTATGGAGACACAGATTGACCCCATGGAGAACCCTCTAGAAGATTCAGCTCAATTAATCATCAGTTTGTAAGAAATTTTAATGGAATACTTTGCTAACTGGCACAGTCATCCATTTTTTTTCACACCATAACTGAATCATGGACACATCTCTGTCAAATAAATGACCATGTCATGACCATACAGTGTGGTTGTAGTGCCAAGAAGGTTACGAGAGAAACCCTGGGGTGAGAGGTGGTGAGCAGGTCAGAGGAAGGTCAGACATCTGATAGACACAGATACCCCTGTATTAGGGATGGATTACAAGCTTTCTATACCTCAAGGACATTGCCACCGATGCAGTTTACATATGAGTTGTGTAACATTAAGATTTGTACCCCTCTGTAAGAGAAGACTATGAACAACCTATAATTGGTTAGAATGTTCCGAAATAGGTTGTACCTCTTATACTGCTGGTTATTAGTAAGGACTATTATAGTCAGTGCCCATTATTAGTCACTCACATCCACCCTAAACTTGACTTACAGAAATAGACATAAGGCCAATGGTCCTTTCTAACTAGTTGCTATAATTATATTATATGATATTGCTTTATAGGCAATAGTCTAAGATGCTTAGTTTTTAGTATATCTTTTTAAGACAGTCTCTTGCATTCTTCTGATTGAGAGCCTCAGCCAACAATGGCAGCACAAGTTTATCAGCAAACCCATGCAATCTTTGCCAACTGTGGTTGACTGGGGATTCGGCAATACTCGTATCCCCCTATTGAAAGGGCTTATTAATGGAGAAGATGGCTAATAGTATGGAGAGCAGCTATGATTATGGACAACTTCAAAGGGTGTTTGTCAGCAGAACCTAGCATGCCAACCGAGCCCCTCAGATAGATAGGTTAGTGTCACCAGAATCAAGTGTATCAACCCAGCCCCTCAGATAGATAGGTTAGAGTCACCAGAACCCAGCGTATCAACCCAGCCCCTCAGATACATAGATTAGGGTCATCTGGAATCAAATAATGTTTTCTCCTTGTGAATCAATGTGGATCAAGTGGAAACACCTGTGTTATTCCAAAGAGCTCCCTTCCATAATGACAAAAACAGTGATATCTTCCCAATGGAGGCAGCGATTCACAAAGGGAAAACAATGTATGATTCAGGTGACCCTAACCTATCTATCTGCTGGGCAGGGATGATAAGATGGGTTATTGTGACAGATGGCTCCCTATAAATGGAGGCTCCACCACAGATTGCTACCAGCTTTGTCCCCTGGTGACCCCAAACTGAACATCATAGTCTGTAAAGTTAGCCATGAATGATATAATATAATAAAGGAAACCATAGCGCATTCAATTGCATGAAAATGTGTCGTACTTTTATTATAAGCTAAACAGCAGAGGATTAGGAAGATATAATATGGACAATGCAGGCAATGCAAATGGGTCAGGCCAGGGACGGTGTATTACAGGACTCCGCTTCTATTCCAACAACTGTGCGGTAAATCAGTTCTTTACATGGTCGCATTACAGTCATCCAAAGCCGCTGCATAAAGCGAGATGAGCTGGGAAGATGTTCAGTAAGTGCAGACAAATGGCAGTTTTGTGAGGCAACTTAAAGACACCCACTTTCCGGCTGTAAGGAAGATAAAGAGATTAGAAGAAGATAGTAAAGGGTTAATAGATACAGCAACATGTGACTATAGTTGTCTATCATCAGGGCTTGTATCTAGTCTATGATCATGTTGATACAGAGGTATGAAAAGAAGCGGAAAGAAGCTGCACGCACAACATGGTAGTAATGAAAGCGTATTTGCTTGCGGCACTCACTGTAAGGCCATGTTCACACGCGGCAGGATTGTCATACACATTTCCCAATTAAATGTGAAGCAATTTATGGTACAAAACATGGGGATAGGACTTAATACTTTCTTCTACACAGCGGGCACATTTATTAGTGCAGTAACAGCACTTTTGAGTTGTAAGATGTGCCAAAATTTTGGCAAGTGCGCCACATTAAGCTACATATGCACCAAAAAGTTGTGGGAAGTGGTCATAGACATGAATAGGTCAGCGAGCTAGTAGAAATTATAAATAATATGATATAAATTATATTGATTAAAATTTCCTGCTGAATCATTTAGGATTGTGTATGTGCCATTTAATGAAATATTTTATCCCCTTCCTGTTATGAAAGAAGTGAATGGAAACAGATATTCCTTTATAATACAGGGGCCACAAAGTTATTGCAGCTGTGTTAGCTGTGTGCTTCCAGCGGCAAAAATTTTTCCCAAAATTGTATTGTATGCCAAAAAGAAATAGATTTATAGAAATGTGTCCTTTAATGCAAATATAACAATGTGCATAAGTTAGTTCATTGAATAAACAGTACAAGTATATATATATATATATATATATATATATATATAATTTTTCAAGATGGCCTTCAATGCGGCAAGAAATGAGCCAAAAATCCCACACATGCACCAAATTCCGTTAAAAATTGGAAAACTTTTTGAGGCAGACAAAATAGTAGGTAAATACGCCTTGATAGTAAATGTGTCAAAAATATGGGCAAGAAAATATTTTTACTTTTATGTTGTGGAAAAGCAGATTGTCACAGAGATTTTGACCCTTTTCATTAATAGAGTACAATCCATAGCAGAATTCATGGAAAATCCACAGATCCCCAATTTTTAGGATAGCATTTCTAATCCAATGTGGTAATGTCCTGTACTTACTGAATCTGTTCATGGCCACACACCATCGTCCACCTCCTCTGGGTTGTCTATAGGCCCAGTTGGTATAGTTCAGATGGGTCCCATCAACATTGCAGTATCGTGACCACTACAAATAAGTTATGTTTGAAATACAGTTACAAAATAACAGAGAACACAAAATAGATTTTTTTCTATATTTCCAATATAGGATTTAAATTTCCTGACTTTAGGGATTTATCTACCCATAATGTCCTTTGACTTCCTCTATTTATCTGTCAAAGGCAGGTTGAGAATTGTCTAGGCCCAGTTTGGCTGCATCCATACATTCTACACTCTCATTATGGATCATTTGGCCCAGTGTGACTACCAGTCCTGTTCCTCTCTATGTCCCCATACATAGAGTGCTGCCAAAGACTTCATTCCTGACTAACCTAAGTGAACAGGAGTGCCTTAATAATAAGTGAGTCTTTCAATTGATTAGCAATAGAGTTATAAAACTTCCCTGACTCACGCAGCCTGCCTACTTACTATCTGTGTGTGCTGTGTGCAGAATCTCCAGTGTATTTCTATGAAATGTAGCTTCACACTAGGCCCCCTGCCTCCTGCTTGCAAGGGATGACAGTGAGAGCCCTATTATGAGCAGTAGGCAGGAAATAAAGGCTAAAGTAGCATCTCATTGTAATACACTCTCTCACTGTGAGTTAGGGGACCACAGTTCTGTGTCATTGATCTATCACTGCCGCATTTACATAGGACCCAGTTTGTGTTTGCAAAGCCAGAAGTATAATTGCAAATCTAGGAGGCATTAGGGGAACCATATGAGAGAGGAAGACTGAAGGAATCAAGATGGCAGAAAACCTATAAATTTCACACCAACTAAACAGATATATACAAGACATACACATATAGTGCAATATATATGTCATTGAGACCACCTGTACAGATCCTAAAGGTCCCATAAGAATTAAGCCCAGCACAGGTTAGCCCCTTATCTCTTTCATATGGGCTATACAAACATGCACAGGGCACCTGATCTCCAATAGCAAGGGGGTGGGGAATGGATACCAAGCCCTTCTGCCCCAGGACGATGGGGAGTGATGGCATTATCAAGCCCCAGTATGGCATCCTGTATTTACTCTTTCTATGGGGCTCCATTGGAAGATGACACAAATACATATAGGAAATGTTGCTGTACTTACTCTAGTTCTCTTAATAACACCAATCCAGACATAGGAGGAATTGGTAACGTTTCTCTTCAGCACTCTCGCCAGGAAATTATTAGCACAACAGCCATGAATGGAGCTTAAATATCCTCTCCTAAAACGGCAGGCAAACTACAAAAGGAAGTACATAGAGAGAATGCAAAAGGTTGTTACTTGTAGCAAAATATTGTCAGAAAGGGCTTGTACCAGTTTTATGGTCCACAACTCCATACTTTGTATAGCAATAGTGCCTCGTTTTGTAGGCCATGTAATATGAACAAGATGTCAATGGCCTGTGAATGAAAGGGCTGCTCATCCCTGTACCGTGGCCTCTTAAAACATTGAATGGGTACCGAGTGTTGACTCCCCCTGATCTGATACTGATGACCTGTCCTAAGGATAAAAAAAATGCCAGAAAACCCCTTTACTGGCATTCTAGCAGGGGGCCTATTCTTGCCCTGGCCTTGTAGCAGTTTCCTACTTTTCTTCTTCTCCTCTGATGATGTCACCGATCCAAGGGTCTAATATGTGACATCATTAAAGAGATATGTTTAACCTTGAATTATACTATATTTTTTCTTTCTTCCTGCTAATGTTACCCGGCTATACCTCATCTGAATAGTGATGAATATCATCAACCAACTGAGTAATAAATGAGACATATAAACATACCCAGGCACATATGAAGCTTCTAGGACGGAGAAAAACATGGTAGCCGCATGTTCCTTTATCAGGACACTCGGAAGCTTTTGCTTTTTCAGAAAAATCTGGCTCAAGCTGATCATTTTCTTCATTCAGAGACAAGTCTTTTTCATTCCACTCCTCGAAGTTATCGCCCTCAACATCAGCGGGTTCCATTAACTTGTCAGCAAAGTTTTCCTGAGCATCATCTCCTGGGAACAAAATAAAAGTATTGGAAATGTGGGTAGGTTTTTTATCTGTTTGGAGGACAGATATCACGTCAACACATGTGAACGCTGTATTCAGCCAATGTCCGCCCCAGTGCTCCCCTAAGACCAGTCATTGGCTACAGTGGTCCCATATTGTTGACTCTGGTTCTCCGGTGGGAGAACCGGAGTGGTTGGATCTAAACTGTTCTGTTGTGTACCCAATATGGTGGGTGGTAAAAGAAGAAGAGACGGACTTGAGTATTTAAGCAGCCAGACTCAATGTTAGTCAACAGCTACAAAAGCAAATAGATTTTTATAATGTATTAAAGGAGAGGAAAAACAGCTGTTTTGAGGTCGGTTTAGAGTAAGGTACTGGCTGTCTATGTGAGAGGTCTAGACGTGGGTCAGAAGAGATACTATGTCTTTCAATAAAATCGCCTTGAAAACCATGCATTATTCTATAGGCTTCTACCTTCCAAAAGGTGGCGCTAGAGCAATTTCCAAGGAGGTCTTATTGGCATATTCCTAATGCGCAATTGTTAGCAGGGCATGTATGGTCTAATAAGTCCTTGTACACCCATCTCTCCCTAATGTGACATAGTAGCCCCTCTGACCTAACATGAAAGTCATATAAAGTTACACAAACCATAACAGCAACCAATGAATTAGTAGATTAATGCTATAATTCAATATGATCCGTCTCTGCTGACAGGATTGGCTTTTGGCTGAACAGAGGATTCAGAGTGGTCTGCAGTGAGCCTGCTCTGTGGGGGACAGAGGATGACCCTTATATAGCCCAATCTTTTTATTGAATAAACCCATATAAGTCTGTCCAGCCTTGTTGAAATGAACTTTAGCATATTAGCTTAAATATATTTCCCTCACCAGTATGAGCTAAGACAAGTAGTCTGGATGTGTATCAGCATCAGGGACAATTTTTGCATTCATTATTAACTCACCAGAATCTTGAGCGAAGGCGGTGCCCACCAAAATGAGCAGTAGAAGGCGCAACATGTCTTCTAGAAGTTTTCTTACACTTCTAATGATCTTCTGTTTGGTGCTCTACTAAGTCCTTCTTTTACATCTGCATTTTAGGAACTTGAAAGGCCAGGTACGTTGGTCCATGAAGCTGATAACAAATGGTGCAAGCCGATAAGATAAAAACAGTGTACATGATTTCCTAAGGATAACGGCCGAAACATTTACGCAAACTCACGTTTCTTAATATTCAGTTACTTGACAAAATGTCTTACATAAAACACTTAATCGATCACCTACATATTATATATACAGGGGGTAGACCTCTGAGATACAAGACACATTAATATATCAGAAGGCACATTCATATTTATTGGAACATTGGAGCGGTCTTCACTAGTGGAACAAGTATAAGAGGAGCCCAAGTATTCCCAATAACTACAGGTCTCCAACATGGATATGTTAATGAATGAGGGCAATCTGGATGGCACTTTTAGTGTTGGCATTGGTTGGCAGAGTGTTACTTGCCCAACAAGATTCCAGTCTGTAATTCAAAGATGGGTCCCCGAGGCTTAGTAGACGACAACCACAGTTTGAGCTGATTTTAGAGGCATCTGGGTCTATTTACGTGGGACTTTTTTTTGTGAATGCTACCCACTGCAACATAACTCACTCACTACTGAACCAAACTCACAGCTTTATATCAGTTCAGTACTGTAGTGATCCAGCCATTCTGGAGATAACTTCATCAAAACTCACTATGATGGAGAAGTTCCATTCACACTGCCATGGTCAATGTGATATCTTCCAAGTTGCTACCGGTAGTAGTATAATATTGTACTGTGTTAGCCATAGAAAGTAATGGAAGAGTGAAGAAATCAGGTGATACCACCAAACCTGAGGCGTATTATTGTCTGGAATTCCCTGAAGGCCCCAACTGAAAATGGCACCTCACCTTGCCTGCAAAACAGGTGCAAGAACTGCAGGCACATCCACACTGCTGACAGTGTACCTGTCCCACAGTCACAACAGGTGCACAGAATTAGGGGGACATTTTCCTGCAGGTCTTCCAATGTGGTGTATCTCATAATGTGTGTCCAATGTCCCACCACAGGCCTCTATGTGGGGGAAACAGGGCAGAGACTTAGTCAGCGCATGAACTCACACAGATTCACCATTAATAACAGCAGAACAGATCTCCCAGTGGCCGCACATTTCTCCGGAGAAGACCACTCTATTGAAGATTTGCGGGTTGTGGTTTTAATGGGACTTTTTAAGACGCAGGAGAGGAAAGAATGGGAATATAAGTTAATGCAAAAATTTCAAACTCTGCAATTTGGACTTAATATTCATGCCAGCTTCATGTCACACTATGTATGAACTGCGAGGGTCACAAATCACCACCTCATTGCAAACAGATAACAGCAAGAATTAATGATCCCTCCGTCACGCCCCACAAGTTTCCAGATTATTTATTTCTGACCTGTTGTAAAATAACTTCTCTACTTATCTTGCATTTTGATTTTCTTTTATTATCTCTGCTGATCATTCAGGCACAGAAAAGAACCTCTGTTTCATGAGGGCAAGCATTTCAGCACTTGAAGAGGACTGTGGTGTTGGGCACGGGCAGGTATTGTGCACCGTCTTTCCACATAGAGAACAGGACCATGGAGTGCACCAGTCACAACAGAGACTTGGAGAGCAATTTTTTTTATGGACCTCATGACTAGAACCTATGAGCCTCAGGCAAGGCCTAGAAACGCTAAGGAACCTGTCCACTCCAGCTTGTGCAATTGCAGATATTCCTGGTTTTGAGGAAAAGAAAAAAGCAAACTCTAAAGATGACTGCCTGAACTAGAGAGACACTGACCCCATGGAGAATCCTCAATCCTGCACCAACATTAAGGGCACCCCAACCACCATAAGGCAGGAGACTACAGGGAGTGAGCCAGGAGAAACTACTACCAGTGCCATTCACACCGCAGACCTTCTCATCATTGTTGCACCCTTTGGAGTACCAAAGGTCTAGTGGAGCTGACTACAGCCACTGTAAACCCAAACATACTGCAAAGGGTGCAGTCCCTTCTTCCACACCCACTTACAGCTTTTTGTGCACTGTACTGTGCTTAGTGAAGTAAGTGGCTTTCGCTCTGATGATGGAAGAACTCGATAGCTGATAGGCATTTCTGAGAAGAGACGCTCAATAGACAACCCCAGAATAAATTATTTTTTCTAATCTTCAATTTTAATAAAAATGTGCCCCCTTCATCACCTGTTGTGAGGTGGCACCGTAGTTAGCTGTATACCTCTTGCCCTGACCCTCCCATACTGGTGCAGGGGGCTGCTCATAGCTCAGAGTCAGGAAGCTTGGAGCCACAGTCATAGCCTTTATACCTTTATTGGCTAACCAGAACAATTACATTTGCAAGCTTCCAAGTCACAGAGAGGCTCCTTCTTCAGGCTGGTTACAATTGTATGACTGAGAACACAACACTGGCAAAATGCTACGCAAAAGATAGGAGTTCATGAGGTGATATGTTGGTGAGATAAGGTAGGATAATAAAACTGAAGTTATATGGGCGATGGGTTGGCAGGGGGTTGTAGTCATATGGAGTCAGTCTGATGGAAGGGGGTGGATTGTGTCCATGTAAGGCCTCAACTCCAAATGCCAGATTGGGTCCTGATCTGAATATTATCATCAGCCAGAATTTCCAATTTTTTTCTCTCTGTCATTCTTGAATAGACCTTTTAGGATCAGGACTTTTACTGTAAGTCTGCCAAGCTGTGATCTGGCCTAGAGAAATATTTACCCACGAGGACATCCAGCTGAAACTTTATTGCGTGCCAGTGTAAATTCATACTGGTCTTCAGGATGTTTTGTTTCTTTTGTGCACTTCTAACCAGGAGATTCCTTAAGTTTGGTGGTTGTTTATATCTGAGAAGAGGCAAATCTGGGAATACTTTTTCTCAAGCTGATCATTTCAGTGTTGTATGTCACCACTAAGCGCACCCTGCTGTTGTCCTCCTTCTGTACTCTAGGAGCTCCTTGGAATTCTTGAGGATCTACTCATCTACAGTCCATGGATGATATCCCTGTTGTAAGATCATATTCCTGAATGTTTGCAGGTGTTGTGAACAGATCCGAATGTACCGTAGAGCTTAGCTGTAAATGATGGATTTTTTTTGTGTTGTGGATGAAAGCTGTTCCATGTCAGATATTCTGGCCGCCATTTAGGTTTTGGTAGATTGTAGTGTTATATTATATGTATTATACTGTTGTTATTGATGTATATGGTTGTGTCCACGAAATGTATTTGAGATTTCGAGTAGTTGAGATTGAGTCTGAAGGAAGGATAAAACTCATTGAAGTTTTTATGAAAAGACAGAAGTTTGTTTCTGAGCCTTTCCGGATTATTAGCAGGTCATCTACACTACCATTCAAGAGTTTAGGGTCGCTTAGAAATTTCCTTATTTTTGAAAGAAAAGAACAGTTTTTTTCAATGAAGATAACATTAAATGAATCAGAAATACACTCTATACATTGTTAATGTGGTAAATGACTATTCTAGCATCAAACGTCTGGTTTTTAATGCAATATCTACATAGGTGTATAGAGCCCATTTCCAGCAACCATCACTCCAGTGTTCTAATGGTACATTGTGTTTGCTAACCGTGTAAGAAGGCTAATGGATGTTTAGAAAACCCTTGAAAACCCTTGTGCAAGTATGTTAGCACAGTTGAAAACAGTTTTGCTGGTTAGAGAAGCTATAAACTGACCTTCCTTTGAGCTAATTGAGAATCTGGAGCATTACATTTGTTGGTTTGATTAAACTCTCAAAATGGCCAGAAAAAGAGAACTTTCATGTAAAACTCGACAGTCTATTCTTTTTTAAACTTTTATATTTTTCTATTCACAGAGACATATGACGGCTTAATTTTGCAGGACAAATTGTATTTAATATTCTCTCCGATGTACTGGGAAGCTTGAAAAAAATTCAGAAAGGGATGGAATTACAGAAAAATTGTGTTTGCGCAAATTTCTTACAGAATTTGTTTTTAATGCCATTCATTTTGCAGCTGAAATGACATATTTCCTGTATTCTGTGGGTCGGCACGATTGTGGCAATACCAAATTCATATAGTTTCTTTTACGTTTTAATCCCCAATGTGGCATTCACTGTATGGGAAAACTGTTTTTCCTCTTACGTCCAACAGCAGCACAATATGGGATATCTCTGCCCCTGTGTGCTGGTAGGACAGGCGAAATTTTAAATTTACATAATTAATTAAATGATACCACCCTATAACAGGTCAACTTTTTTTTTTTCTGTCCTGTGTGTAGTACAGGTGGAGGGAGGATCTTTGTCCTCCCATTTTTTGCTAAGGATTTGGAGGTTAACTACATTTTTGTAAGTTTTTTTTCTCCTCTTTCTCAGCTCCTTCTTCCAAGGAAGGGGGAAAACTCCATACTCTGAATATAGTATGGTGTCTCCAAAATTTAAATTTCTTTTGCTCAGGTTAATGCCCGAGTTTATCAAAGGGCTGTGTCAGCCTCCTGGGCTGTGAGTCGGTCTTGCCTTTTGAGCAGTTTGTGCAGCCGTTTTTGGTCACCCCAACTAACCTTTGTTAAACACTATCAGTTAGATGTCCGTAGTTCAGAGGCTGCTGCCTTTGGACATTCATACTGTACTATAGTGAGAGAGAACCCTCCTTAGGGGATCTACTTGCTATGTCCCCATACTGTGCTGCTGTTGGATGTAAGGAGAATCATTGATTATGTAGATAATCTGTTTGTAGAAGTTTGTAGATTGGGCATTTGTGGATGCAGAGATCGGGGGGGAGGCTTGGGGGAACTTGACCACCGGGGGAGTGGTATTGAATCTCAGGGGGTCTGACCACTAATTCAATACACTTCAATGCTAATGTATTGCAATTTATTGAGAAAGACCTAGACTTTCATTCAGGAGCATAACGATAACGGGGCCCCACACCACCATGATAGCGGTCGGGGAAAGCATTATACTGTAGAGCATTATACATGGGGGCCCTCTGAAGAGTATATTATATTGTGTGGGGCCACTGTGGAGCATTATACTAGGGGGCACTGTGGAGCATTATATTAGTGGCCCCCTGGAGAGCATATTATACTGTGTGGGGCCACTGTGGAGCATATAATATTGCCTGGGGCTACTATGGGGAGCATACTATACTGGGGGACCTTCCATTAGCATATTATATTGTTTGGGGCCACTGTAGAACATTATACTGAGGAGACCTTCATATTATATTGTATGGGATTACTGTGGAGCACTGTGGGCCCTCTGGGGAGCATATTATACTGTGTGGGGCCAATGTGGACCATATTATACTGTGTCGAGCCACTGTGCAAAGCATATTATACTGTGTGGGGCTACTGTGGGGCGTTATACTTGAGGGGCCCTCTGAGAAGCATATTATACTGTGTGGGGCCACTGTGCAGCATATTATACTGTGTGCGGCCACTGTGGGAAACATATTATACTGGGGGAGGACCTCTGGGTAGCATATTATATTGCATGGGGCCACTGTGGAGCTTTCTACTGTGGGGACAGTGTGGGGAGCATATTATACTGTGTGGGGCACTGTGGAGCATTTTATATTGTGTGAGCTTCTAGAGAGCATATTATTTTCTGTGGGGCCACTGTGGAGCATTATACTGGGGGGACTGTGAAGAGCATACTGTTGTGGGGGGTAGGCTCTGGAGAGAATATTATACTGTGTGGGGCCACTGTGGAGAATTATATTGGGGGGGCGCTGTGGGGAGCCTTTTATACTGTGTGAGACATATTATATTGTGTGAGTCTGCTGGGGAGCATATTATACTGTGTGGGGCCACTAAGGGTTATTATACTGTGTTGGGGCTCTGGGGAGAATATTATACTGTGTGAAGCATTATATACCATGTGGGGCCGCTGTTGAGTGGCCCAGGAGAGCATTTTATACTGTTGAGGGCGCTGTGAAGCATTATATACTATGTGGAGTATTATATACCATGTGGAGCACTATACTATGGTGGAGCTCAAAATTCCTGCTGGCAGCTCTGTGTGCTATGTCTGCATCACAGCTCCCTCACTATAATTTTGCACATACGTGTAGTGCTTCATGGCGGTGTCATTTCCCATACAGTATTGTGCATAAACCAGTCATGGAGCTATTGGGGCCTGCACAGTACTATAGGGGATGACTATACTGGGAGCATACTCAGTAACACCGGATAGTCAGCACATAAGTAAGATTTTAGTGAAGGACATGTGGTGTAGGCTATTAGCAGGAAGCTGTTGGGTGGGCCGTAGGACCTTCAGTCTGACACTGGGTCCTGGTGGTGGGCCCCTAGAAACAATTCCAGTGATGGGCCCTTGACATCCCAGTCCGAAACTGGCAGGGACCCTGGGTGTTGGACCCTCAATGATCTCTTAGATCTCTTAGACTGTTTGGACCCCGCAAATCAGCTATTTCCCAAAGCACGCAGCTTCCAGTATTGTTTCCATGCAAGGCGCTTCGCTGCTCACTCACCGTATTCTTGTAACCACTTGTTGTGAGAACTAGTTGTATCCCTTTCAAATATCTAAGATACCACTACAGCACCTATAACAGTATTCTTCCATAGACCTGATACTGTCATTATGGCTCAAGGATGATGCTAGGCTGTAAGCTAGTGGGAAGATATCGGTGCCAAAATTAGCAGCACCAATATCTCCAGCACTGGGGCATATACCGGGATAGCCAACAGTGTGCAGAATTCTAGCGGTATATAATACCACACATCGATGAGAACGTGAAAGGTCCTCTTTAAGATAGATGCTTCTAATCTTCTGATTCAGAGCCCCAGCCAACAATGGCTGCAAAAGTTTATCAATAAGCACATGCAATCATTGCCAGCTTTTTTGGCTGGGTATTCGGCCATACTCTTATCCCTCCATTGAAAGGGCCTATTAATGGAGACGTCAGAGAAGACAGCTGATAGTATGGAGAGTAGCTATATTTATGGGCATCTTTAAACGAAGTCTGTCACCAGAACCCAGCATATCACCCCAGCCCCTCAGATAGTTAGGTTAGTGTCACCATAACCCAGCATATCACCCCAGCCCTGCAGATAGATAGGATAGTGTCACCAGAACCCAGCGTATCACCCCAGCCCTGCAGATAGATAGGTTAGTGTCACCAGAACCAGCATATCACCCCAGCCCTGCAGATAGATAGGTTAGTGTCACCAGAACCAGCATATCACCCCAGCCCTGCAGATAGATAGGTTAGTGTCACCAGAACCAGCATATCACCCCAGCCCTGCAGATAGTTAGGTTAGTGTCACCAGAACCAGCATATCACCCCAGCCCTGCAGATAGTTAGGTTAGTGTCACCAGAACCAGCATATCACCCCAGCCCTGCAGATAGATAGGTTAGTATCACCATAACCCAGCATATCACCCCAGCCCTGCAGATAGTTAGGTTAGTGTCACCAGAACCAGCATATCACCCCAGCACCGCAGATAGATAGGTTAGTGTCACCAGAACCAGCATATCACCCCAGCCCTGCAGATAGATAGGTTATTGTCACCATAACCCAGCATATCACCCCAGCCCTGCAGATAGATAGGATAGTGTCACCAGAACCCAGCATATCTCCCCAGCCCTGCAGATAGATAGGTTAGTGTCACCAGAACCCAGCGTATCACCCCAGCCCTGCAGATAGATAGGTTAGTGTCACCAGAACCAGCATATCACCCCAGCCCTGCAGATAGATAGGTTAGTGTCACCAGAACCAGCATATCACCCCAGCCCTGCAGATAGTTAGGTTAGTGTCACCAGAACCAGCATATCACCCCAGCCCTGCAGATAGTTAGGTTAGTGTCACCAGAACCAGCATATCACCCCAGCCCTGCAGATAGATAGGTTAGTATCACCATAACCCAGCATATCACCCCAGCCCTGCAGATAGTTAGGTTAGTGTCACCAGAACCAGCATATCACCCCAGCCCCGCAGATAGATAGGTTAGTGTCACCAGAACCAGCATATCACCCCAGCCCTGCAGATAGATAGGTTATTGTCACCATAACCCAGCATATCACCCCAGTCCTGCAGATAGATAAGATAGATAGGCTAGTGTCACCATAATCAAGCATATCAACCCAGCTCCTCAGATAGATAGATTAGTGTCACCAGAATCAGCATATCAACCCAGTCCTGCAGATAGATAGGTTAGTGTCATCACACCCAGCATATCACCCCAGCCCTGCAGATAGATAGGTTAGTGTCACCAGAACTCAGCATATCAACCCAGCCCTCAGATAGATAATATAGATAGGCAGGGTCGGACTGGCCCACCGGGGAACCGGTGAATCCACCAGTGGGCCTCGAGCCCCGACTATTAGTCCTCATGTCATGGGGCCCGATCGGGATCCTGACCATCCCGATCGGGCCCCTGACCAGTGGCGTTACGATCGCAGTCGCAGGGGGCGCGACCACGACCGGACCGGGCAGGATACGGGGCCCGCGGCCAGCTGGATATGGCGGGCCCCGGACCACTATGATAGCGGTCGGGGAAAGCCTGGTTCCCCGACCGCTATACATACTGTTATTGGAAAGGGGCCCTGGCATATTGCAGGCCCCTTTCCAATAGATGGCAGGGCAGGGCACCCAGGGGAGGTGACTGAAAACAATAACTACATATTCTCACCTCTCCTGGGCACAGCGTCCTCTCCGGCGCTCTTCTGTCATGTGACTGAGGCCTGTGATTAGGCCCCAGCGGTCACATGGGGCGTGGCCGCGTAATGACGTCAGTGCGCCCCCACTTGACCGCTGAGGCCCAATCACAGGCCTCAGCAGCGTCGACGGAAAAGGGCCTGAAGACGCTGAAGACGACAGGATGGAGCGAGGATGCCAAGGAAAGGTAAGGCAAGGTGAGTATGAGAGTTTGTTATTTTTAATCACTTCCCTGGGCCTCCGATTATTATACTCTGGGGTCTGAGGATACCCCAGAGTATAATAATAGCACTGAAGCGGAGCGGAGGGGGCTGTTGGGAGCTTATAATACTGGGTGGGGGCCACTGTGGAGCTTATAATACTGGGTGGGGGCCACTTTGGAGCATATAATACTGGGTGGGGGCCACTGTGGAGCTTATAATACTGGGTGGGGGCCACTGTGGAGCTTATAATACTGGGTGGGGGCCAGTGTGGAGCTTATAATACTGGGTGGGGGCCACTGTGGAGCTTATAATACTGGGTGGGGGCCACTGTGGAGCTTATAATACTTGGTGGGGGCCACTGTGGAGCTTATAATACTGGGTGGGGGTCACTGTGGAGCTTATAATACAGGGTGGGGGCCACTGTGGAGCTTATACGCCATACAGTGGCTCCTTCATTTTTTTTTTAATTACGCAGCGGCAGGTGAAAAAAGCAAAACAAAAAACACCCCCACAAACTTTCTTTCCTGTCCCCAGTGTCTCCCAGAGCAGTTCGGTCCTGCAGTTCTGTTGTTTTCTTCCAGCTGACGTTCCCTCTGCACTTGACTACCTGTGACGTCACGTGACCCCTGAGGCCAATCAGTGGCCTAAGGGAAGGGACCTGGGATGTCACAGCCAGTGAGGAATTCCGGCAAAAAGAAGACAGCGGAGCTGCAGGACCGGACCGTGCTGGGAAGACACCAGAGCACCGGAGACGGGTGAGTATGTTTAGCATGTTTTTTTTTTTTTGGGGGGGGGGGGGGGGTTGGGGGGGATTCACCTCCTCCAGACTAATTATAAAAAAAGAAAATTATACTGGACAATCTCTTTAAAGTGTGGCGCATTAGGGGGGTATATTAAAGGGGTTGTCCAGGCATAATTTGTTATGGTTTATCTTCAGGATAGGCCACAGATACCTGATCTGTAGGGGGCTGACCCCGGACCGATCAGCTGTACGGAGCCACTTCTGATGCCCGTACTGTACACAATACAGGGCCAGAAGCAGAAAGCTCTGTCCACTGTACAATACAGACCAAAAGTTTGGACACACCTTCTCATTCCAAGAGTTTTCTGTATTTTCATGACTATAAAAATTGGAGATTCACACTGAAGGCATCAAAACTATGAATTAACACATGTGGAATTATATACTTAACAAAAAAGTGTGAAACAACTGAAAATATGTCTTATATTCTAGGTTCTTCAAAGTAGCCACCTTTTGCTTTGATTACTGATTTGCACACTCTTGGCATTCTCTTGATGAGCTTCAAGAGGTAGTCACCTGAAATGGTCTTCCAACAGTCTTGAAGGAGTTCCCAGAATTGCTTAGCACTTGTTGGCCCTTTTGCCTTCACTCTGCGGTCCAGCTCACCCCAAACCATCTCGATTGGGTTCAGGTCTGGTGACTGTGGAGGCCAGGTCATCTAGCGTAGCACCCCATCACTCTCCTTTTTGGTCAAATAGCCCTTACACAGTCTGGAGGTGTGTTTGGGGTCATTGTTCTGTTGAAAAATAAATGATGGTCCAACTAAACGCAAACCGGATGGAATAGCATGCTGCTGCAAGATGCTGTGGTAACCATGCTGGTTCAGTATTCCTTCAATTTTGAAAAAAATCCCCAACAGTGTCACCAGCAAAGTACCCCCACACCATCACACCTCCTCCTTCATGCTTCAAGGTGGGAACCAGGCATGTAGAGTCCATTCGTTCAACTTTTCTGCGTCGCACAAAGACACGGTGGTTGGAACCAAAGATCTCAAATTTGGATTCATCAGACCAAAGAACAGATTTCCACAGGTCTAATGTCCATTCCTTGTGTTCTTTAGCCCAAACAAGTCTCTTCTGCTTGTTGCCTGTCCTTAGCAGTGGTTTCCTAGCAGCTATTTTACCATGAAGGCCTGCTACACACAGTCTCCTCTTAACAGTTGCTGTAGAGATGTGTCTGGTGCTAGAACTCTGTGTGGCATTGACCTGGTCTCTAATCTGAGCTGCTGTTAACCTGCGATTTCTGAGGCTGGTGACTCGGATGAACTTATCCTCCGCAGCAGAGGTGACTCTTGGTCTTCCTTTCCTGGGGCGGTCCTCATGTGAGCCAGTTTCTTTGTAGCGCTTGATGGTTTTGGCCACTGCACTTGGGGACACTTTCAAAGTTTTCCCAATTTTTCGGACTGACTGACCCTCATTTCTTAAAGTAATGATGGCCACTCGTTTTTCTTTACTTAGCTGCTTTTTTCTTGCCATAATACAAATTCTAACACTCCATTCAGTAGGACTATCAGCTGTGTATCCACCTGACTTCTGAACAACACAACTGATGGTCCCAACCCCATTTATAAGGCAAGAAATCCCACTTATTAAACCTGACAGGGCACACCTGTGAAGTGAAAACCATTTCAGGTGACTACCTCTTGAAGCTCATCAAGAGAATGCCAAGAGTGTGCAAAGCTGTAATCAAAGCAAAAGGTGGCTACTTTGAAGAACCTAGAATATAAGACATATTTTCAGTTGTTTCACACTTTTTTGTTAAGTATATAATTCCACATGTGTTAATTCATAGTTTTGATGCCTTCAGTGTGAATCTACAATTTTTATAGTCATGAAAATACAGAAAACTCTTGGAATGAGAAGGTGTGTCCAAACTTTTGGTCTGTACTGTATATTAGCCAGGCACCTTCACTGTATTTCAGCACTTATTGAAGTCAGTAGGAGCTGAGCTGCAGTGAAGGTGCCGGGCTGCTGTACAGCGGATGGAGCTTTCTGCTTCCGGCCCTGTGTTGTGTACAGAACAGGTGCCGGAAGTGTCTCCGAACAGCTGATGGGGCCATGTGTC
Organism: Leptodactylus fallax; assembly: GCA_947044405.1. NCBI lineage: Eukaryota > Metazoa > Chordata > Amphibia > Anura > Leptodactylidae > Leptodactylus > Leptodactylus fallax. The sequence goes on from CAMRHE010000264.1 coordinate 2,460,467, forward strand.
AGCCCTCTACCGATCAGGTATTTATGGCCTATCCTGAGCATAGGCCATAAAAAAGATTAACCCTGGACAACCCCTTTAATATGCCCCACACAGTTTAATGTCCCCCCCCCCACAGGATGTTAGCCCCCATCACTGCTCCCACACAATATAATGACCCCATCACTATTCCCCATACAGTATGTCCATAAACTGGAGCGACCACTGTGTCGGCCGCCAGGGAGGTGTAAAAATAAGAAAATTTTTTAAAAAGCATACTCACCTGTCCCCAGCACCCCGTTGTCCCCTGCCTGTGTCTGTTCGGTCTCATGGCGGCGCCTCATTTCTGGAAATCCTGTACCTAATTGGTCTTAGCGGTCACATGAGGTGCAGGACTCCCAGCAAGGAGTCGCCGGCATGAGACTGAATGGACACTGGCAGCAGACAACGGAGCTCCGGGGACAGGTGAGTATGCTTTTTAATTTACTTATTTTTTACTTTACACCTCCCACCAGCTACATGGATTGCTCCAATTCCTTTGACAACCTCTTTAAAGGATTTATCCATCTTCCTAATATTGATGGCCTGTCCTTAGGATAGGCCATCAATATTACATCTACGATGATACAACAGCCAGGACCTCTGCAGATCAGCTTTTCCAGGACAGTGCGGCTACAGGTAAAGGTAACACTTCTAGGAGCCACGCTGTTCACTTGCCATACAAGGTGTAGCAGTAGGTTTAGGTAGTGCAGTGGTGCACATGGTATAGTGGGTGAGCAGCATGGCTCCCGGCATGTTATTACCTTTAGCCGCCCTGTCTCGGTACTGCTGATCTGCAGGGGTTCTGATGGTGGGCCCCTAGAAACAATTCCACTGGTGGGCCCTAGACATCCCAGTCTGACACTGTAGATAGGTTAGTGTCACCATAACCCGACATATCAACCCAGCCCCTCAGATAGATAGGTTAGTGTCACCAAAACCAACATATCAATCCAGCCCCTCAGATAGATAGGTTAAAGCCACTAAAACTCAGCATATCAACCCAGCCCCTCAGATAGGTTAAGGTCACCTTATTTTTTCACCTTGCAAATTGGTGCCTCCGTTGCTCATGAAATAGTAATCTGTTCAGTGCATATAGGGTTAAACACAATTTCCCTTATGCTATGTTCACACTAGTGTTTGGGATTCCATTCTTCAGGTCCGAGAAACGGAAACCCTATCTGCTTAATTACAATTAACTGCGAATACCCATGGAGCCCATAGGCTATAATGGGGTCCACAAGGTTTCCGCCCAAAATCATATTTTAAGTTGAATGGGGAATGGAATCCCCGAATGCTAGTGTGAACCTAGCATTATTCTGAACACTATGTTAAGCTGAGCACTGAAGAATAGATTCCAGATGTCCCACTGTCGACAGGGTGCACATGGCAATAAATAGTTTTTTTTTCTACTCAAAAATATGCTATACATGGTATTCTATGTAATTGTATGCATTTCTAATAGGATGTGATGTCACAAAGTGCTCAGCTAACATTAGATGAAACCTAGTTTAAACTGTAAGGCCTGATACTATAAATAAAGTTTACTGGGAGATTGTGGGCTCTCTAGAAAAGATTCCACGCATGCTATGCTGTCCTGTGTGTTTTCTTGTTCTTTTTGTTTCCCCATAAATGAACATAAGAAGTAAAATCTCACAGGTAACACTGTGAGATCCCTGTTTGGGATCATAATGAAATTCTGCCATGGCTCCAAAGAGATACCGTAAGTGGTAACACCCTAGTTGCACCAAAGAGCTCATTTTCATATTGACATGATTCACATGGGGAAGATACCCTTTGATTTAAGTGACCCTAACCTATCTATATGTGGGGCTGGGTTGACAAGAGGGGTTCTGGTGACAGATGACTCCCTATAAATAGAGATTCCACCACACATGACTGCCAACCTCGTCCCATGGTGACCCCAAACTGAACATCATAGTCTGTAAAGTCAGCCATGAATGATATAATATAATAAAGGAAACCATAGCACATCCAATTGCATGAAAATGTGGCATACTTTTATTATAAGCTACATAGCAGAACATTAGGAAGTTGGAATCTGGACAATGCAATGCAAATGAATGCAGGGACGGTGTATTACAGGACTCCGCTTCTAATCCAACAACTGTGCGGTAAATCAGTTCTTTACATGGTCGTTCAAAGCCGCTGCATAAAGCGAGATGAGCTGGGCAGATGCTCAGTAAGTGCAGACAAATGGCAGTTTTCTGCGGCAGCTTAAAGACACCCACCTTCCGGCTATAAGGAAAATAAAGAGGTTGAAAGAAGATAGTAAAGGGTTAATAAATACAGCAACACGTGACTATAGTTATCTATCATCAGGGCTTGTTTCTAGACTATGAACATGTTACAAAGGCTTGAAAAGAAGCTGCGCACACAACATGTTAGTAATTGCAGCATCTATGCTTGCAGGCGGCACTCACTATAAGGCCATGTTCACATTCGGCAGGATTGTCATACAGATTCTGCAATTAAATCTTATGGTAGAAAACGTGGATAGAGTGTAACACTTTCATCTACAAAGCGGAAAATATCACATTAGGGCACATTTACTATTACACTTTTAAGTCGTAAAATGTGCCAAAATTTTGGCAAATTAGTGTGTTGCACCAAAGTTAACTACATATGCACCAAAAAACTGTGAGAAGTGCCACTAGCTCCACACTTTTCCTCCAAAAACTCCAAAAATGGCTGTGGCTATCGCTTGTCATAGGTTGAGATTTCCGAAGCTTTCATATTAGGAATCTGGTGCATTTTCCTTCCGCAATTTAGACCAATGTGAAAGTGGTGCAAAATGTACAAAAGTGTCAAAAAGGATAAACTGGAATTTTATCTATATATTATACATGTAGATACAGGTTTAGAGATTGTAAGGACATTTATTTTTTAATGTCTTATATTAATAATATGATATAAATTATTTTATTTCATTTCCTTATTGTTTAATTCAGGATTGTGGGTGAGGATTATTTAGTCAGCAGGTGCCTCAATAGCAAATGTGCCGAAAATATAGACAAGTAAATTGGAATTTAGATGTTATAAAATTAGACATTTTAGTTAAATGTTCCCCATTATGTTGCAGAAAAGGGGTTTTCACTGAGATTTTCACCCTTTTAATTTATAGAGAGAATCCATTGTGAATCCATGGTAAAATCCACAGATGCAGAATTTTTAGCGTTTATAACCCAATGTGACAATAGTCTGTACTGTACTTACAGAGTCTGTTCATGGCCACACACCATAGTCCTCGTCTCTTGCGATTTCCACTACTCCAGTTGGAATAGTTCAGGCGGGTTCCATCAACATTGCAGTATCGTGTGCGCTACAAAAAAGTAAAAGTTGGAACAGAGATAAAATTCACAAAATAATAGAAAACAGAATAATTTATTTCTATACTTCCAATGAGCACAAAATTAAAAAAATGACATTCTCCATTTATCTGTGACAGGCAGATTGAGAATTGTCTGGGTCTGAGACAAAAAACATCATAGCATCCGAGCTCAGCTGCATCCAAACGTTCTACAATCTGTCATCATGGGTCTGTGTATGCTGTGTGCAGAATCTCCAGTGTATTTCTATGAAATGCAGCCTCACACTGCTCCCCCTGCCTCTCGCTTGGAGAGATGACAGGGAGAAACCTATCATGAGCAGCAGGCAGGGAATAAAGGCTAAAGCAACTTCTCATGGGAAGTTATAAGCCCACAGTTCTATGTCAATGAGCTATCACTACTGCTTTTGGAAAGGACACAGTTTACAAAGCCATAGATATAATGGGAAATGTAGGTGGCATTAAGGAAACCATATCAGAGAGGAAGAATGAAGGAACCAAGATGGCAGAAAACCTATAAATGACATGTCAAGTAAAACAGGTATATACAAGGCACACACTAAATCCTCTAGGTAATAGTCTGTGTTGGACTATACTGAATTCTGCAGAAGTGCTTCTTTACATGATAAAATATTGGATGAATACAGCTACCACTAGGGGCAGATTATTGCTTAGGGTGTTCTATAGCTTACAATGACCTGCCTGAGCAGTCAGTCTACCCCTAAAGATAGTTCTTACATCTACAGTGCAAGAACATACAGGCAATTGAGATCACCTATAAGGGATGCTAGCACAGGTTAGTCCCTTTTCATATGGACTAGGCAAATATGCACTGGACGCCTGTTCTCCAATAGCAAAGGGGTGGAGAATGGATCCCAAGTATCGAGCCCTTCTGACCCAGGATGATGGGATGTGATGGTGTTACCAAGCACTAGTAAGACATCCAGTATTAATTCTTTCTATGGAACACCATTGCAAGATGACACAATGGCACTGTACTTACTTTCTTACTCTTAGCAACGCCAATCCAGACATAGACGGAATTTCTAACGTATTTCCTCAATGCTCTCGCCAGGAAATTATTAGCCCTAGAGCTGTGAATGGAGGTCAAACTTCCTTTCCGAAGAAGGCAGGAAAACTAAGAAAGAAAAATGAACAGAGAGAAAGCAGAATGTTAATTTTGTAATGTAATTTTGATATAATTCTATAATGGTAAAAATGTATGTGAGTGCGTGTGCATTTGTGTGTGAGTTTGTGTACGTGAGTGCATGTGTGTTTGTGTGTGAGGGGTGTGAGTGTGTGTATGTGAATGCGTGTGTATTTGTGTGTGGTGGTGTGAGTTTGTGTATGGTATGTGAATGTATGTATGTGAGTGCGTGTGTGTGGGGTGTGAGTGTGTGCAAGTGAGTGCATATATGTTTGTGTGTGGGGGTGTGAGTGTGTGGATGTGAGTGTGTGTTTGTGTGTGGGGGTGGGAGTGTATGTATGTGAGTGCATCTGTGTGTGAGTTTGAGTGTGTATAGTATGCATGAAAGGGATTTATTACTGTTACCTGTAGCACATATTGTCAGAAAGGTGGAGTATCACGTTTGACCATTAGGGGCTCACAAACTATATAGCTGTCCCTGTGTCCCCAGTGCCATACTTTATATAGCCATTGTGACTGGTTTTGCACTTCATTCCCGTTCAGTAGAAAAGGACTGAGCTGTAAACATGCCATGTGATGTGAATGTGATGACACTGGCCTGCGAAAATCCAAGTGTTGTGGCCGCTTAAAACAGTTTATTCAATGGGTGCTAGATGTTGGATCCCCACTGATCTGATACACATGACCTATCCTAAGCATAACAAATCCTAAAAAAAACCCTTGTTTTTCTTGTTATTCCAGCAGGGAACCTTCTCTTGCCCTGGCCATGCAGCAGTTTCCTGTGTTGTTCTGAGAAAAGAATTTACCTGATGATGTCACCAATTTAGACATGTAATATGTAACATCAAAAATGATGGTGACAATGAAGACATGCATTTAACCTTGAATTCTATTTATTTTCTTCATACTTCATGCAAATTTTACCTGGCTATCCTTCATCTGAATATTGGTGAATGTCATCAACCAGTTGACAACTTGCGATTCTCTGCATTATGAGGTTATAATAGGAGAATACATTGAACTGTCGGTATCCTGAACACTTATACATAACACAGAAGTTTTTAAGGCTAATAAATAAGACATATAAACATACCCAGGCCCATAGGAAGCTCTTGCGTTGGCGGAAAATATGGTAGCTACATGTTCCTTTATTAGGACACTCGCTATCTTCTGCTTTTTCAGAAAAATCTGGCTTCAGGTGGTCATATTCTTCAATCATAGACAAGTTATTTTCATCCCACTCATCTTCATTCTCACCCTCAGCCTCATCAAATGACTCCTCAATGTTATCGCTTTCATCGTGGGAAGTTTTCATGAACTTGTCCACAAAGTTTTCCTGAGCATCATCTCCTGGGAACAAAAAATAACATATTAAAAATGTGGGTGATCTTTACTTACCTGGAAGCAGGACAGATATCACATCAACACATGTGAACACTATGGCCAACCAATGGCCGCCCCCGTGCTCCTAGACCAGTCATTGGTCGCAGTGATCCCATATTGTTGACATGACATCATCATTGCAGCCCAGTAAACAAAACCTGGTGGGAGAACTGGAGTGTTAGCGCTGGATCTAATAGGTAAGTGTAATATTATGGCATTTCCAGACATTTCCTGTTTGTAGAAAATTGTAAACCCTTTAATATAAGAGGGGGAAGGTGCCATTATCCCATTATTGGATCCTTAAAACTCAGTGTGATTAGAATACATTACAGAAAAACCTTCATACGCTGTCAGAATTGCTAAGAAGATGGCAGATAAACTGTTCTGTCATGTACCCAATATTGTGGATGATAACAGAAGAAGACGAGGACTTGGGTATTGGGGTTACAAGTAATGAATTTGTGGATTAATTCACCCGGAACAGGTGATGGAGGTTACTGAGCCCTGACATGGGATCTTAACATGTGTTATTTTCAGCAACGATATAAGGCATTTGATTTCTCTTGATCTGACTAAAGCCGACCATTTACTTTACAAAGCTATCATTAACTCATCATTGCAATTCATCATTAACTCACCAGATTCTTGAGCGAAGGCGGTGCCCACCAAAAGCAGCAGTAGAATTCGCAACATGTCTTCTAGAAGGCTTCTCACACTTCTGATGATCTTCTGCTTTGTGTTCTGTTGGTCTTCTTATATCTGTATTTAAGGAACTTGAAAGGCCAGGTACGTTGGTCCATGAAGCTGATAACAAATGGTGCAAGATGATAAGAGAAAAATGGCCTACATGATTTCCTAAGAATAACGGCCCATTATAGTTAGGAAACTCACTTGTTTCTAAGTATTTGGTAAATTGACAAAACTTATTATCTTGTATACTATAACTGACCATCTAAATATTTTGTATAGCGCAGTCTGTAATACAACCTATGTAATGACAAGCCTGGGAGCCTTCATAGTAATGGATATCTGGCTCCAGACCTCACTCTCAGGGCCAGCAATCCACCCCAAAATATTGTTGCCAATGCGCCACAAAACATCATAAAAGTATGGTGGATGTTGAGAAAAGTTTATTGCCTCCAACATAGTATAATCCCACATTAGTGCCCCCCACACAGTATAATGCCCGATTAGTGCCCCCTAGGCAGTATAATGCCCCAATAGTGTCCTCCCACACAGTATAATGCTACTTACTGCCCCCTCACTAGTTAGTGACATTGATCCCTCTATTCCATTTGTAATAACCTGAGTTAGGTTTTATAGTCAGACGCAGCTTATTGTCTGAAAAACATGGACATGTTTCGATACTGTTCAGCTCGGATCTTCACCTGATGGCAGATCATGGTCAGTGGACCCTTACTAAAAGTGGTAGAGTACCCCTGTTACAGAAGGATACAAGAGAAACCCTGGGCTGAGAGGTGGAGTAGGGTATGAGGAAAGGTCAGACATCTGATAGACACAGATACCTCTGTATTAGGTGAGGATTAAATTTTTCTATACCACAAGGACATTGCCGCCATTGCAGTTTAAGTATAACTGAGCAGTGTAACAAATAAGATCTGTGTCTCTCTGTGAGAGAATATTATGAGCACCCTATATTTGGCTAGACTGCTCCCAAAAAGGCTATTATGCTGCTGGTTATTATTAGTAAAGAGTCGGTACCCATCATTAGTCATGTACTTACACCCTGAACTCGGCTTACTGATGTGCACGTCAGACCTTTCTAACCAATTGCTATAGCCATATTAATGTGGTAAGGCGTTAACATCAAAAAAGGTAGTTTGAGGAACAGGTCATATAAGTCTGAATCTCAGAGGTCTCACCGGTAACATTGCTATTACAGGACACTCTTTTATTTTGAATGATTTGACAGCATTTACAGCGGTTTTGTTGCACCTATAATGGCCTCTGATACCTGTGGGGGCCTGAATATTACTGGTCTTCTGGGGTTGGGGGAGTCTGCTGGGGGCAATGATCTACTTGATGGTATGAGCCCTTCTAAAGGAGATCATAGGACGTTGTGGGATTCTACCTTTCAGATATGGATCACGTAACAGAATAGGCCATTGTTCTTCTAAATTTGTCTTATATTTTTGTGTGATTCTTTATCGGTAGTGATGAAATTATGTTGGAAGGACGTATTATTCTCACACTTTTAATATGGCTGCTTGTGAAATTTAAGAGTGTTGCAGTCCACTTGTAAAATATGTCTTTGTAGAAATTACATCCCCTTCATGACTGAGACATAAATCTAAAAACTCCATCCTTAAAGCCAATGAGGACATGGTTAGCCCCCAATTGTTATTATTGAGCTCCAGTGTGAATCCTTCAAGATTTGTGTACCTCTCCAGAAAATTGTTAATATGACGATGATCTAGAATAATTTTATTAGACCACCAGTATGTATTCTATATGTGACAGCTCTCAAACTCCACCATATAAAGGTTAGCAAAACTAGGAGCAAACCGGATGCCCATGGCAGTCCCACATTTTTGTAAAGAAAGTAGTAAAGAAGTTGTGAGTTAAAATAAAATGAATACTGGGTGAAATGACGCCCCTCTGTGTCTGGGGCATAGTTCGATCTCTACAAGGCGGATACATCCATGGTCACCCACATGTACTCAGGCTTCCATTGTACTTCTTTCAGTAGATAAATAAGGTGTGCAGAGTCTCTAAGGTATGAGGGTAATCTTACAACATACCTCTGTAGGATATTGAGAGAGATTGTGTATCAAAGAATTTATACCTGATATGATAGGTTGACCAGGTGGGTTCTCCTGATTCTTATAGATCTTGGGCAAGTGATAAAACAATGCTATTTTTGGATTAGTTATGGTAATACATTGTTTTTCATGTTTGCTAAGTAATCCATGTACACCTGCACTGTCAAGCAGATCCTTGTATTCCTCTATATATGTAGGCAAAGGAGTATTTGTTGTAATAGAGTAATTTGCAATAAGAGTTTGGTGTAATATACAGGATCAGATAGAATCTTATTGGACTCTTCCACATACGCCGATCTACACAAAAGAAAACTAAACACTTAGTATTATGAGCAGTTTGGAATTACTTGTGTGTGATACTCCTAATCCCTGCCTTGCACACTAGAAGTAGCCATGGGCCCGACTAACTAACCTGAGAGGGCATTAACACAGCCGGAGAAATAACTAACTTGCCAGAGAAACAGAAAACCTGACTAGTTTCCCAGTTGAAAGGAGAGGTTAGCTACAGAGAAAGCCCCGCCCAGGTGTCCGACTGGATTAATGGTGAATATGAGGAAACACAAAGTATAGAGCAGAAAATACTGACACTATGCAAAGGATAAAAGAAACTGAACTTAGCATCACACAAAAAAACCCTGCAAAAGTCCAAACTTCAAAGCAGTAAAAGGCTAGGGCTCACTACAGCTGGAACAACTATACTTGGAACAAGGTGCTCAAATACTTATCAAATATCCACATAGGATGAATAGGCAGCAAGGTATAACTGAATGCCCAGGACTCAGATAATAGCAGCAATTTCAGGCAGACAGATCATATCTGGAAAACGCAGGCAACTGAAGTTTAAGACCGCAACTGACACCATGTAGAGCGGTGTTATATAGCCAGGAGCCGGAGTAGTCAGAGAGGTAGTTGGACAGCAGCGCTCTGAACCACCCACAACCTGTAATGAGTCCTAGCACTGCAGAGAGACTTAACTCCTTCAGAGGTAAAAACACACTAGAGCACTGACTAGTGGCGCAACTCATCGCACGATCCACACGTGACTGCTACCGCAGAGACCGCACGCTCAGTGTGAGCATCCCTCTACCGCGCGTCAGACGATTCACGTGCAGAATGTCGTCCAGACACTCCACGCCTGAACCTAACAGGCTGAGACTGCGAACACCGGGTCATAACACTGTGATTAATGAATCCTCCAGTAATACTGAGGGGCTAGAGGGGGTCACTCCAGGGGTGATTCTGGTTGAGGATCTTGATTCACATAGGGTGCTGAGCCACATGATGATATCAAAGGCAACACTGAGGTTTTCCCTATTGCTAGTGGAGAAGGGTGGGCTCACCACCCTGTGTGAATGAAGATCCCCGACCAGTGTATTTATTTATTTTCCCCCCGATTCCCCTTCTTGATTACCTGTTTTTTACATAAGATGCAGCTGGTTGTTGTCTATGAGTCTGTTTACACACAGAATGGACCATTCCCCTTCTTGATTACCTGTTTTTTATGTAATTAATTTTTTTATATATATCTATATAATGACTTGGTGTAATGTACTACACACTACACATTCAGAGAAGTTATTGTAACGTCTCTGTCTGTTCGGGTCTCTGCGCCACCCTCCGCACACATGCTGCAGCGAAGGAGGTGTGTTTGGTTTGATTCCTTGTGTAGGGTTCTCGTTGCTCAGTCTGAACACTGTAATAGTACCTCTTGTCTGTAATTGAATTTCAACCACACCCATCTCCTGCACCTTTGTTAATCTCAGCCTTGCTTGTGTGATTTACAGCCTATCGTCCTATCAAGTCTGGGGCAGGTTCTTCCTATTTATTCTTTGCTCACTTTCACATTGGCGCTTGCTATTGCCTCGTGCATACTGGCTATTTCTCTTGCTGTTTAATTACTAATATGGGTGTGTGAATCTTCACAAAAAACACAAAGCTGGACCCAATTTTCCTGCGCTTGCTCGTACGCTGTGGCCGTGATTCCTCCAGATTAAATGGAATTAACTCCGAATATGGTTGTCCAAGGATGGATTTTTTATTTGGAGTACACAGAGAGCAATAAATGCAACAAAATAACAAAATAAAAAACAAAAAACAGGTAGTAACACGTTTCGGAGCCTACTGCTCCTTCCTCAGACTTCACTGGTATACTGATAGCCATTGTTTAGTGCAGTCTTATATAGTAGAAAGCACTGACATGTGACCAATTAGGTTAAAAAAAAACAAACAAAACTTTAAAACAATCATGCACAATAATTTTAACCCCTTAAGGACCCAGCCCAAAAGTGCGTTAAGGACCAGGCCTCGTTTTTCAAAACTGACATGTGTCACTTTATATGGCAATAACTTTGAGACGTCTTAACTTACACAAGTGATTTTGAGATTGTTTTTTCGTGACACATTGTACTTCATGTTAGTGGTAAACATTAATGAATATTTTTGTATTTATTTATAAAAAAATAGGAAATTTGATGGAAATTTTGAAAAAAAAATCACAATTTTCAAAATGTGAAATGCTCTGCTTTTCAGACAGATAGTCATACCACCCAAATACATTAATACATATTATCTACCATATCTCTGCTATATATCGGCATCATCTTTTAATCGTCTTGTAATTTATTTTGGATGTTAGAAGGCTTACAAGTGTAACAGCGATTTTGCAGATTTACAAGAAAATTTCCCAAACTAATTTTTTAGGGACCACTTCAGTTCTGAAGAGGATTATAATGGCCTATATATTAGAAACCCCCATAAATCACCACATTTTCAAAACTGCACCCCTCAAATAATTCAAAATAACATTTGGGAAGTTTGTTAACCCTTTAAACATTTCACTGGAATTAAAACAATATGGAGGTGAAATTTAGACATTTAATTTTTTCCCACTAATTCCTTAATTTAGCCCTAAAATTAACACATTCACAAAAGGTTAAAGGAGAAAATGCATCTCACAGTTTGTTATGCAATTTCTCCCGAGCACGGAAATACCCCACAAGTGGGTGTAAACTGATGTTTGGGTGAATGGCAGCTCACGGAAGGGAAAGAGTGACACTGGGCGTCTGAAAAGCAGATTTTGCTGGAATAGTTTTCAGGTGCCATGTCTCATTTGCAAAGCCCCTAAAGTGCAAATACAAAGGAAAACCCCAAAAAGTGACCCTATTTTGGAAACTACACCCCTCACAGAATTCATCAAGGGGTATAGTGAGCATTTTGATCTTACAGCCGTTTCACAGATTTTGCTAACACTGGGATGTATAAATGAAACATTACTAAAATGTCACTTTATCCCCAAAGTTTTCATTTTCACAAGAGGTTAGAGGAGAAAAAGCACCCCACAGTTTGCAAAACAATTGCTCCTGAACATGGCAATACCCCATATGTGGTCGTAATCTGCTTTATGGGTACATGGCAAGGCTCAGAATGGAAAGAGCGCTATTTGGCTTTTGGAGGGCAGATTTTGGTGGAATAGTTTTCAGGTGCCATGTCGCATTTGCAGAGCCTCCAAAGTACCAATACAGTGGAAGCCACCTAAAAGTGACCCCATTTTGGAATCTACACCCCTCACAGAACATATCAAGGGGTATAGTGAGCATTTTGACCCTACAGCTGTTTCACAGATTTTATTAACATTGGGACATTAAAATGAAAAATTACTTTTTTTCCAATAAACCGTCAATTTAGCTCCAAATTTTTCATTTTCACAAGAGGACAAAGGAGAAAAAGCTCCCCAAAGTTCGTTACACAATTTCTCCTGAACACAGAAATGCCCCATATGTGGTTGTAATCTGCGGCATGGGTACATGGCAGGGCTCAAAATGGAAAGAGCGCTATTTAGCTTTTGGAGGGCAGATTTTGCTGGAATAGTTTTCAGGTGCCATGTCTCATTTGCAGAGCTCCTAAAGTACCAATACAATACAGACCCCCAAAAAGTGATCTCATTTTGAAAACTACACTAGTCATAGAATTTATCTAGGGGTATAGTGAGCATTTTGACCTCACAGCTGTTTCACAGATTTTATTGACTTAGGGACGTAAAAATTAAAAATTACTTTTTTTCCAATAAACCGTCCATTTAGCGACATATTTTTAATTTTTGCAAGTGGTTAAAGAAGAAAAAACACCCCACAGTTTGTTACACAATTTCTTCTGAACACAGAAATGCCCCATATGTGGTCATAAACTGCTGTATGGGTACATGGTGGGGCTCAGAATGGAAAGAGCACTATTTGGCTTTTGGAGGGCAGATGTGGCTGGAATAGTTTTCAGGTGCCATGTCACATTTGCAGAGCCCCTAAAGTACCAGTACAATGGAAACCTCTCAAAAGTGACCCCATTTTAGAAACTACACCCCTCAAGGAATGTATCAAGGGGTATTATCATTTTGAGCCTAAAAATGTTTCCCAAAAATTAATGTACAAAATGAAAATTAAAGTTTTTAAAGAAATATCCAATTTCAGTGCCTAATACGTTGCGGCCACTTTGCGGCATCAGAGACATGAACTCCTAAAACTATTAAGTGGGCTATCCTGTTGTGATGATTCCACTTAAATATGGCTATAACTCAAAGATGTATTTTGATCTCTGGGTATCGTATCTCCTTCTTACTTCCATTTACTTATAATGTGCGCAGCCCTAATCCTAGATGTATGTTGTCAGTAGGGCAACCTTGTAACAATAGGGCTTTGTATCCATCCCAGAATTGAATTCTTACATAGCCCTGGGAGATCAAATAAACATGCATTGTTCAGCCTGGGCTGGTAGATCAGACATGGTTGATAACATTGTATCATTTCACTTGGTCTCAGCTCCTTACAAAGAATCTGGACTTGAGTGCATTAATCAATCAGACTTGCCGTCGCTGGTGACCTCATTCTGGGTGGTGTAATCAAGGGTATAAAAGATGAGGTAAGAGGTCAGTGGGAGGAGATTGGGCTGAGACTACAAGGAGAATACTTTGAAGAGACTGTGAGACAGACTACTGGGACATACTGTGATGAGCTGTGTTGATGTTGCTGCCTCCACTGGTTATCCCCACATGCTATGTGTGAGTGTTGGACTATAGAGCCACATCCAGGATATGTGTGGTAAAGTAATTATTTCACTTTTATTCCTTTTTATTTATTGTACTGTATATTGTAACTAGTAACTGTTAATGCTTGCATATATCTGCATATCTGTTCTGAACTGCATGTGTTAGATGTTAATACCGACCCATTTAGGGGTTAATAAATATATAAAATTTAGAAAGCTTGTCTTGTATTTATCTTGTGGACCCAGCACTCACTGGCGGTGAGTGTGGTTTTTATGAAAGAAGTCTCAGGTGTGGCCAAAGCGGTGTTGGTGCACTGAGGATCTTTCACACCCGGGGACAAAAAAATTAAATAAGTGGGTATAAACTGCTGCTTGGGCACACAGCAGGGCTCAGAAGGGAAGGAGTACTGTGTTTTTTTAGCTTTTGGAGTGCTTTCTGGTCACCATGTTATTTTTGCAGAGCCCTGGAGGTGCCAGTAAATTGGAATTCCCCAAGAAGTGACCCCCATTTTGTAGGGGCAATTTTAGCGTCTCTGCAAATGTGACATGACGTCCAAAAAAACAACAATCTAAATATGCGCTCCAAAAGCACATAGCGCTCCTTCACATTTGCGCCCTGCTGTGTGCCCAAATAGCAGTTTATGCCCACATGTATGACACTGGTGTACCCAGGATAACGTACTTAACAACGCCATCTGTGGGTATAAACTGCTGTTTGGGCACAGCCGGGCACAGAAGGGAAGGAGCGCTATTTTGGTTTTTGGAGCATAGTTTGATTTTTGGACACCATGCCACTTTTGCAGAGCCCATGAATTGCCAGTAAAGTGGAATCCGCAGACATCTCACCCCATTTTGGAAACTATACCCTTCAAGGGATTTATCAAGTGGGGTAGCGAGCATTATTAACCCTTAAGTGTTGCATTCTTTTAATATCCATAAATGAATGCGCAGCTGATAATGAAAAGTTAAAAATGAAATTTTTCTATAGCTACGCCATTTCAGTGCCCAATATGTTGTGCCCAGGATATGTCTGCACAGACACACACTCCAAAAACTGGTGAGCGGGGATCCCGGGCACAACAGCTTTTGGAGCGTTCATCTCTGATACAAGCCGGGCACAACATATTACGCACAGAAATGACGTATTCCTGGAAAAATTGTCGTTTTCACCTTTCACCATCAGCTGCGTATTCATTTATGGATAATAAATTATAGCAACACTTGTGGGTTAAAAATGTTCACTGTACCCCAGGATAAATTCCTTCAGGGGTTCAGTTTCCAAAATGGGGCGACATGTCAGGGGATTCCACTGTACTGGCATTTCAGCTCTGCAAAAGTGCAATGGCGTCCAAAAACCAAACCGTCCAAGTCTGTTCTCCAAAAACCAAATAGCGCTCCTTCCCTACTGTGCCCGGCTGTGCCCAAACAGCAGTTTATACCCACATATGACATTAAGTACGTTATCCTGGGTACACCAGTGTCATACATGTGGGTATAAACTGTTGTTTGGGCACACAGTAGGGCGCAGAAGGGAAGGAGCGCTATGTGGCTTTTGGAGTGCAGATTCAGATGTTTGGGATCTGGATGCCATGTCATGTTTGCAGAGCCTCTAAAGTACCAGTAAAGTGGAATCCCCTAAGAAGTGACCCCATTTTGAAAAGTGCACCCCTCAAAGAATTTATCAAGGGGTGTAGTGAGCATTAGTATCCCAGACATGACTGCACAGCGGATGGGGAAAAGTGAATATGTAAGCTGTGCGTAGTACATTGGGTACACTAAATTCCCTACTATTTCCCCAGTAGTTCCTATTATTGGGGAGGTCACTCTGGGGGTCACTTCTGGTTTATTATCCCTCGTAAGCTCTAAATCTGGGGTGTACCCTAATATACGCTCGCACAGCTTATACATTCCCTTCCAGTTATGCTCTAATGATTTGGCGATTTTTGGGGTTTTTGTCTTCACATTGTACGAGCTATATTTTCTTTATTTCTCTGGTGATGTAGCCATATGAGGGCTTGTTGTTTGCGGGGTGAGATGTATTTTTTAATGACATTCATTTTTAGGTGCTTACAACTTATTAAATAAATTTATTAACTCTTTCTTGGTGGATTAACAAACAACCCCATCAATTCTGGCACTGCGTTTTACCTTTTAAATTTTTCACCATGCAGCGTAGAGCGTAAGTAACATGTTATCTTTATTCTGCGGGTCAGTACGATTACGGCGATACCTCATTTATACTGTTTTTTATGCAATACCAATTTTGCAGAACAAAAACCCATTTGGGGACATAAATCTATTTTTTTTGCATTGCCATCTTCTAAGATGCGTAGCATTTTTATTTTTCAGATTAGAGAGTTGGTTTAGGGCTTATTTTTTGCGGGACAACCTGTGCTTTTTATTGGGACTGTTTTGGGGTACATATGACTTTTTGATCACTTTTTATGGCATATATTGTAAGGTGAGATGGCGAAAAATCATTACTTTTGGCGGGTTTTTTCCGGGGTTTTTTTTCCCGACGTTCACCGTGTACATTAAATATGGCTTCAGTTTTATTGTACAGGTTGTTACGGACGCGGAAATACCAAATATGTATTGTTTTTATTAATTTTTAGGTTTATTTTTTATATAATTCATTTTATATAGAAAAAGGGAATTTTTGGGGCTTTATTCTTTTATTAATTTTTTTCACTTTATTTTTTTTTTTTTTCACTTTTTTTTTACTTCTCATGTGTCCCATTAGGACACCTGAGCCAGAGATGCTGTGATCTCTGGCTCAGTACTATAGACTGCAAGACACGAGAATGCAAGTGCCTTGCAGTCTATAGAGGAAGTCAGTGCTATGGAAACACAGTGCTGACTTCCGCAGGTCTCGGCAGGATCAACCAGGTAGTGGGGTCTCCAGGCAGCCTTGGGTCACTTGGCATACCCCGGGCTGCAGATTATAGCTATCGGCACCCCCCGATCTCGCCGCGGCGGGTGCCGGGGGGGGGGGCGGCAAGATTGCGGAACCCCTTGGATTCCTATATATTGTAACCCACAGGTACATTCTAGTAAATAGATCACGAAATCTGAGGCACAAGTCATATAGGATTGGATTTCAAATATTTCTCCAGTGGTTACTATTGAAGGAAGTTCTCCTATGCTTAATAGTTAGGCAGCATTTACATCTCGCCTTATTGCATCTGTAACTCCTTTTCACAGTGATGGATCCAGGAATTTTTCCATTCTTATGTGGTTGACGGAGTTTACTTGGGGCTACAATCTCTTTGATGGTACAGACCCTTCTAAAAGTAACCCTAGGATGTTCTGGTATCCTTCCCTTCAAATGCGGGTCATTTAAAAGAATGGGCCATTGTTTCTCTAATACATCTTTAATGACCTTATGAGATTGGTTATATGTAGTTATAAAACTATGTCGATAAGATTCACACACCCATATTATTTATCTTTCTCCTGGTCTCTCTATTTTGGAGTTCAGGACTGGGACACCATCACTGCAGTACCCCCACAAAGCCTCTCTAATAAGACGCAAAAGTTGTTGTGTATCACACAACACCTCAAGGTAATTTTCCACCTATAAGGCGAGCTTGGGATTATTTCACTTGCACACTTAAGGTCCCGCACAAGGGAGCGCCCTGTAGTATTTTTTCTTTTCAGAATTTGTTTAATTACTTGTATTCTTATTCCTGACCTCTGACATTGACTTTGACTATTTTCTTGGATTGTGTTTCTGTACTGCATTGCTCGTCTGTTACTGACCCCTTGGCTAGCTGACCTCCCTCTTTGTTGTTCGTCCTGTCCGGTAAAAGGGAGTTGGTAAAATGGGGAGATCAGTGTTCATCCCACCATATTGCTTTGCACACCTTAGATTGTGTCAGTGAGGAGACGGTCTCAGCTACTAAAGGTTGGAAACGCCAGGCGAATAAAAAACATTTGTCTGGTCCACCACCGCCTGTTGTTGTTCAGGGAGAGGCAGAGAAAATTCTGGGTGCTTCTAAAACTGGTTTGTCTGGTGAGGGTCCGGTGGCCCCTCATGAAAGGGGGGTACTATAACGTCTCTGCCTGTTTGGGTCTCTGCGCCACCCTCCTCATGCACGCTGCGGCGAAGGAGGCGTATTCAGTTTGATTTCCTGTTGCTCAGTCTGAACACTGTCCTAGTACCTCTTGTCTGTAATTGAATTTCAACCACACCAGTCTCCTGCACCTTTGTTTCTCTCTCTGCTCCTCAAATAGTTAATCTCAGCCTTGCCTGTGTGATTGACAGCGTATCGTCCTATCAAGTCTGGGGCGGGTTCTTCCTTCCTATTTATTCTTTGCTCACATTGACGCTGGTTATTACTTCTGTGTACCTGCCTTTACTTTGTGCTGTTTTGTTACCTGCATTCCTATTCCTGACCTCTGGCTTTGACTTTGACTTTTCTCTTGGATTGTGATTTTGTACTGCATTGCTCAACTGTTACTGACCCCTTGGCTAGCCGACCTCCCTTTTTGTTGTTTGTCCTGTCTGCATTCTGTGTTGCCACTTATATTAAGAAGGGACTGTCAATCAGTTGCTGCTGTCGCTTAGGACAGATCAGGCAAGTAGGCAGGGACAGTGGGGGGTTCAGCTTTAGGGCTCACTGTCTTGTTGTGCCCCTCCCCCCGTTTTTACTGACCGTGTGAATAACTTTGGCTCAGGACACCTGTAGATATATATATGAATATATATAATATATATGTGTTTGTTTGTGTGTGTGTGTGTGTGTGTGTGTGTATGTAATAGGTGGATAATCTATGTCAATATATATATATATAATATACTATAGAGTGATTGATGTTGAAAATATCTATTTTTTAGTGATTTGACCCTGTTGAACTGTTGAGTCACATGATTGGTAAACCCAGCTATAAAAGACGGCATAAGTTGTAACAGCATCAGTATATCAGTTGGGTCTGATGAAGGAGCAGCGGCTCTGAAACGCGTTACCTGGTTATCTGATTTCTATAAGTAATAAAAGGATTTCTGGTCATCTGACTCTGGCTGATGTATCGATCCCCACTATTAAGGTTACAGCCGTGCCCGGAGGAAACACGGTTATACTTGGTCCTATTTTTTGAGTAATGTGGATTTTGCAATATCTTCCTCTCTGTACAATTTCCATGGCCTCACGTTTTTGGACAACAGGTTGGGACCTCAGTATCACAGCACTCCAAAACTGCATACAAGGCGTATTAGTTGTTGTGTCCCACACAACACTACAAGGTGCTATTCCTCCCATACAGGTATTTAATAGGATATTTGTGCTTATATTGATCACATTTAAGGTTCTGCACAAGGGAGCGCCCTGTTGTATCTTCTTCAGTGTTGTGTTTATTGCTTCAAAGAGCTCCAAATATCTCAGCAACAGCGGCGGCGATTCACATGGGGAAAATACCATTTTATTTAAGCGACTCTAACCTATCTATCTGTGGGGCTGGGGTGGCAAGATGGGTTCTGGTGACAGATGACTCCCTATAAATAGAGATTCCACCACACATGTCTGCCAGCCTTGTCCCATTGTGACCCCAAACTGAACATCATAGTCTGTAAAGTCAGCCATGAATGATATAAAATAATAAAGGAAACCATAGCACATCCAATTGCATGAAAAAGTGTCATACTTTTATTATAAGCTAAACAGCAAAATATTAGGAAGTTGGAATCTGGACAATGCAATGCAAATGAATGCAACTGGGGGAGGCCAGGGACGATGTATTACAGGAGTCCGATACTAATCCAACACTGTGCGGTAAATTAGTTCTTAACATGGTCGCATTACAGTCATCCAAAGCCGCTGTGTAAAGCGAGATGAGCTGGGCAGATGCTCAGTAAGTGCAGACAAATGGCAGTTTTCTGCGGCAACTTAAAGACACCCACCTTCCGGCTGTAATGAAGATAAAGAGGTTAGAAGAAGATAGTCAAGGGTTAATAAATACAGCAACACGTAACTATAGTTGTCTATCATCAGGGCTTGTATCTAGTCTATGATCATGTTGATACAGAGGTCTGAAAAGAAGCTGCGCACACAACATGGTAGTAATGGCGGTGTCTATGCTTGCGGCACTCTCAGTAAGGCCATTTTCACACGCGGCAGGATTGTCATACAGATTCTGCGATTACAGTAATATATGGTACAAAACATATAGACAGGGTTTAATACTTTCAGCTAAACATAACGGAAAAAAATCACATTGGGACATATTTACCATTACAGTTACGACACTTTTTGGTCATAAAATGCACCAAAATTTTGGCATATAAGTGTGTGGCACCAAATTTAACTACATATGCACCAAAACTGTGAGAAGTGCCACTCATTCCACACTTTTCCTCCAAAAACTCCAAAAATGGCTGTGGCTAACGCATGTCGTAGGATGAGATTTCTGAAGCTTTCATATTACTAATCTGGTGCATTTTCCTGTCACAATTTAGACCAATGTGAAAATGGTGCAAAATGTACAAAAGCGTCAAAAAGGATAAACTGGAATATTATCTATATATTATACATGTAGATACAGGTTTAGGAATTGTACTGTATGTTTTGCTTTATAAAACACACTATTTTTCCATCTAAAGTGGAGGGAAAAAGTCAGTGCGTCTTATAAAGCAAAGGTGCCGAAAATCAAGCCGACACTATTACAGGATCACCACACTATGAACTATTATTATACTGTGGGGTCTCTTCAGACCCCCGAGTATAATGAGTGGAGGCCCCGGGTAGGTGATCAAACATAATAAACAGTGTAACTCACCTCTCCTGGGCTCCAGACTTCCAGCATCTTCTGTTCACACACACGTCTCTGATTGATATCAGAGACGTCTCAGCAGTCACATTGGCGTCTTAATGCAAAATGACACCGGCGTAAATCCACGTGGGTTATGCTGCCATAATTTTGTGTAATGACACCGACATGACCACTAAGGCCCAACCACTGTCATTCAGAGATGTCTCTGTGAACAGAAAACGCAGGAAGACCAGAGCCCAGGAGAGGTGAGTTACATTGTTTTTTATGTTTGATCACCTACCTGGGGCCTCCCATTATTATACTCTGGGGTAACGAGTATGATAATGGTTCATGGATGGTGAACCCCAAGAATATTGGGTTTTTTGAACCAGAAATCTGTAAAGGACATTATAGTGTGTAGAGGGGCCACTATGGGACATTATACTGTGTGGAGGGGCCACTATAGGGCATTATACTGTGTGGAGGGGCCACTATAGGGCATTATACTGTGTGGAGGGGCCACTATAGGGCATTATACTGTGTGGAGGGGCCACTATAGGACATTATACTGTGTGGAGGGGCCACTATGGGACATTATACTGTGTGGAGGGGCTGCTATAGAACATTATACTGTGTAGAGGCCACTATGGCACATTGTAGGGTGTGGAGGGGGCACTATAGGGCATTAGATTGTGTGGAGGGTTTGCTATGGGATATTATACTGTGTGGAGGGGCCCCTTCCTGCTCTGAAAGACGTGTATAGAAACAGGTAATTCTTTAGAATACAGGGGCCACATGTAGTTGCAGATGTGGTAGCTGTGTGTTTGCTGTGCCAAAAATTGTACCGTGCACCAGAAAAGTCATGTTTTAGACGGATCTTTTTGGTGCAGACACAATACAAGGTAAATATTAAGCAGCAAGTGCCTCAATAGTAAATGTGTCCAAAATATAGACAAATTAGACACTTTAGTAAATGTTCCCCCATTGTGTTGCAGAAAAGGGGTTTTCACTGAGATTTTCACCCTTTTAATTTATAGAGAGAATCCATAGTGAATCCATGGTAAAATCCACAGATGCCGAATTTTTAGCGTTTATAACCCAATGTGACAATATTCTATACTGTACTTACAGAGTCTGTTCATGGCCACACACCATAGTCCTCGTCTCTTGCGATTTCCACTACTCCAGTTGGAATAGTTCAGGCGGGTTCCATCAACATTGCAGTATCGTGTGCGCTACAAAGAAGGTAAAAGTTGGAACAGAGATAAAAATTCACAAAATAATAGAAAGCAACAGAATAATTTATTTCTATATTTACAATGAGCACTAATTAAAAAAAAACAGTAAAATTTCCTGAGTTTAGGGATTTATTTTTCCCAAAATGTCCTTGACATTCTCCATTTATCTGTGACAGGCAGATTGAGAATTGTCTGGGCCTGAGACAAAAAACATCATAGCATCCGAGCTCAGCTGCATCCACATGTTCTATACCCTTTCATTATGGGTCATGTGATCACGGGTCATGTCTGACTACTAGTCCAGAGCTTGTTCCACTGTGTACACAAGTTGTCAGCTTTTCCAGGGTGACATACTTCCCATCAACTACAGTATTACACCAGCATATAGCAAATCCCTTCCTATAATTCTCAGACACTTCCCCTTCCCAGCCAGCTCCATCCTCCTTGTTCCCCTATATGTCCTATTCATAGAGTGCTGCTAAAGATACAGTTCTTCACTTACTGTATCTAAGCAAACAGGAGTAAAGTAATGATACAGGAGGCCTTAAAATGATTAGTGGCAGATTTATAAAACTCCACTGGCTTATACAGCCTGCCTATTTACTATCTGTGTGTGCTGTATGCAGAATCTCCAGTGTATTTCTATGAAATGCAGCCTCACACTGCTCCCCCTGCCTCTTGCTTGTAGAGGTGACAGGGAGAAACCTATCATGAGCAGCATCACTACTGCTTTTGGAAAGGACCCAGTTTACAAAGCCATAGATATAATGGGAAATGTAGGTGGCATTTGGAGAACCATATCAGAGAGGAAGAATGAAGGAACCAAGATGGCAGAAAACCTATAAATGACACGTCAAGTAAAACAGGTATATACAAGGCACACACTTAATCCTCTAGTTAATAGCCTGTGCTGGACTATACTGAATTCTGCAGAAGTTCTTCTTTACATGATAAAATATTGGATGAATACAGCTACCACTAGGGGCAGATTATTGCTTAGGGTGTTCTATAGCTTACAATGAACTGCCTGAGCAGTCAGTCTACCCCTAAAGATAGTTCTTACATCTACAGTGCAAGGACATACAGGCAATTGAGATCACCTATAAGGGATGTTAGCACAGGTTAGCCCCTTTCATATGGACTAGGCAAATATGCACTGGACGCCTGTTCTCCAATAGCAAAGGGGTGGAGAGTGGATGCCAAGTATCGAGCCCTTCTGCCCCAGGATGATGGGGTGTGATGGTGTTACCAAGCACTAGTAAGACATTCAGTATTAATTCTTTCTATGGGACACCATTGCAAGATGACACAAGTACACATAGAAAATGTCGCTGTACTTACTTTCTTACTCTTAGCAACGCCAATCCAGACATAGACAGAATTTCTAACGTATTTCCTCAATGCTCTCGCCAGGAAAGTATTAGCCCTAGAGCTGTGAATGGAGGTCAAACTTCCTTTCCGAAGAAGGCAGGAAAACTAAGAAAGAAAAATGAACAGAGAGAAAGCAGAATGTTAATCTTGTAATATAATTTTGATATCATTCTATAATGGTAAAAGTGTATGGAAGTGCGTGTGTATTTCTGTGTTGGGGTGTGAGTTTATGTATGTGAGTGCGTGTGTGTTTGTGTGTGGGGGTGTGTGTGTGTATGTAAGTGCATGTGTATTTGTGTGTTGGGGTGTGAGTGTGTGTATTTTAGTCCATGTTTTTGTGTGTATAGTATGTATGAAAGGGATTTAGTATTGTTTATTCTAATATGTAACATCAAAAATGATGGTGGTAACGAAGACATGTATGTAAAGGGAGTCTGTCACTGCCCCCAGCTACTTTAAACCAGTCACATAGTGCTAGCAGAATAAAAATGATACCTTTCTTATGTTTCAGAGCCCCAGGGATGCAGAGAAAAAGCACTTTTATTCTCTAATCAAATGAGGATCTTGGAGTACAGGGGGAGTTTTCTTCTATTACTGAGCACTGCTGCATCATCACTAAAAACGCCCATCCTGCATTCAGCTCCTCCCCCTGGGCAGTGTAAGGATCAATCCTCATTTGAATTGAGAATAAAAGTTCTTTTTCTACGCATCCCTGGGGCTCTGAAACATAAGAAAGGTATCATTTTTATTCTGCTAACAGCATCTACAGCACTATGGGACCGGTTTAAAGAAGCTGGGGGCATTGATAGACTCCTTTTAACCTTGAATTATATTGATTTCCTTCTTTCTTCATGCTAATGTTACCTGTCTATCCATCTGAATATTGGTGAATATCATCAATCAGTTGACAACTTGCCATTTTCTGTGTTATGAGGTTATAATAGGAGAATACATTGAACTGTCGGTATCCTGAACACTTATACATAACACAGAAGTTTTTAAGGCTAATAAATAAGACATATAAACATACCCAGGCCCATAGGAAGCTCTTGCGTTGGCGGAAAATATGGTAGCTACATGTTCCTTTCTTAGGACACTCGCCATCTTCTGCTTTTTCAGAAAAATCTGGCTTCAGGTGGTCATATTCTTCAATCATAGACAAGTTATTTCCATCCCACTCATCTTCATTCTCATTTTCACCCTCAGCCTCATCAAATGACTCCTCGATGTTATCGCTTACATCGTCGGAAGTTTTCATGAACTTGTCCACAAAGTTTTCCTGAGCATCATCTCCTGTGAACAAAAGAATCACATTAAAAATGTGGGTGATCTTTGCTTACCTGGAAGCAGGACAGATATCACATCAACACATGTGAACACTATGGCCAACCAAGGGCCGCCCCCGTGCTCCTAGACCAGTCATTGGTCGCAGTGGCCCCATATTGTTGACATGACATCATCATTGCAGCCCAGTAAAGCTGGTGGGAGAACTGGAGTGTTAGCGCTGGATCTAATAGGTAAGTGTAATATTATGGCATTTCCAGATATTTCCCTTTTTTTGTAGAAAATGGTAAACCCTGTACTATAAGAGGGGGCAGGTGCCATTATCCCATTATTTGGATCCTTAAAACTCAGTGTGATTGGAATACATTACAGAAAAACCTTCATAAGCTGTCAGCATTGCTAAGAAGATGGCAGATAAACTGTTCTGTCATGTACCCAATATTGTGGATGATAACAGAAGAAGACGAGGACTTGGGTATTGGAGTTACAAGTAATGAATTAGTAGATTAATTCACCCGGTACAGGTGATAGAGGTTGCTGACCCCTGACATGGGATCTTAACATGTGTAACCTGTATAATATAAGGTATTTGAGTTCTTTTGATCTGACTAAAGCCGGCCATTTACTTTAGATAGCTATGGAGTGGGCACTTGTTCAGAAGACATCTCTATCAGCCTAATTCCCCCATATACATACACTCTTGGTTTGGGTGAGCTTTGCATGTGGACTAAACTAGGAGAGGGTAAAAGAAACACTGGCAGAGACCTCCAGCAGGTACATATGTCCTCAATAACAAAAGGGTCGAGCTACTGAAATCTTCTTTGACATCTGTTGCCAGGAAAAAGTCAGGGGTCCACATACTAATGGGCTTGACAAATATACATCTAATGTGCATGTCAGCCTCACCAATATGAAATACTATAACACTAGACAAGACAAGAAGTCTGGATGTGTATTTGCATCAATGAGAATTTTTGTATTCATTATTAACTCACCAGATTCTTGAGCGAAGGCGGTGCCCACCAAAAGCAGCAGTAGAAGGCGCAACATGTCTTCTAGAAGGATTCTCAAACTTCTGATGATCTTCTGCTTTGTGTGCTGTTGGTCTTCTTCTTATATCTGTATTTTAGGAACTTGAAAGGCCAGGTACGTTGGTCCATGAAGCTGATAACAAATGGTGCACGATGATAAGAGAAAAACGGCCTACATGATTTCCTAAGAATAACGGCCCATTATAGTTAGGAAACTCACTTGTTTCTCAGTATTTGGTAAATTGACAAAACTTATTATCTTGTATACTATAACTGACCACCTAAATATTTTATATATAAGGGTAGCCCTATATGATATCTGAGACATGAAGCAGCCATAGACTAAATAGAGAGGTAAATGTGCATTCATGTTTACTGGAGTAATGAAAAGAGCAACCTCCACCAATGGAACAAGTATTAGAGGTCCCTAGTTGTCCCAATAAGTGGGTTCTCAGACATGAGTATGTTAATTAATGAGGGTAATATGGATGGCACCGTTGGTGTTGGCATATATGAGCAGGGTGTTATTGGCCCACCACAGTTCCAGGCTATTTCTCAACAATGGGTCCTAGAGGTCTAGCAGAAGACAACCACAATTTGATTTGACTTTGGAGGTGGTCAGTAGGGTCAACTTACTACGATCTTCTGCTCATGGTTTGGTTTTCAAGATGTTTGACCTAAGACTTAGTTTGTATTGATGATTTGGACTGTATGTACAATGAAAACATGAAGCATTAATGGGTTAAAGGTTTCCACTGAAGTCCACTCTATGTCGTCCATGAAGGTCTGAAGTAATATTCAATTTTTCAAAGATCTGACTTCAATAGTATTTTCATCAGGTTACAATTTTATTTCTTTTACACTTTTATTTTTGCACATAAAAAGGCACATGATTGTTAAAGATGATTCAGGCATCCAAAGTGGCTCGTAGCAGAAGTATCACCATACTCTATGGATCATTCTCTGTGCCGGCTGCATTTCACAGACCGACAGACTGACCATGGCCATGTGAGTGCAACTCACTGCATAAAATCTCACTTGCTACTGTACCAAACTCACAGATTTATGTCAGTTCAGTATTGTAGTGGTCTGGCCTTTCGGGCGTAGTTAGTTATGATGCAGCGAGTTCCATTCGCACTGCTGTGGTCAATCCAGGAAATGTGGCCAGGACACGGACCATCCTTTGCGCATGGAACATTTGTGGTTCAGGGCTATGGAGTCGGTAGATTTGGGAGCATTGGCTTTTTCTGGTTCTTCTCAACACCTCCATGCCCCATATCTAGCAGTATGTACCTTAACTCTCTGGTAATGTGTACAAACGTGCCTTGGTAACCGGTTAGAATGCCAATGGAAGCTCCAGACACAGCGTCCACGTAAAAAGTGTCTGCCAGATGCCCCTATAAACATTGCCATCAAGATAACCACAAGCAGTCAGCAAGTCTGCCACGGACTGTCTCAATACACAGTGTAGAAGCTAGACAGTGCCTCCATAAACAGTGCCACTATTAGAGACTACCACAAATGTACTATGGATACCAGAAAGTAAGGGAGTCCTACTTTATAAAGTCAAGCTGGAAAAAGTACCCCAGTACGAAATACCAGGGTGCTAAAGTACCAGAAGCAGTGTTGGTTCCAAGTAAGCTGGAGGAGCTATTGTAGCGCAAAAGCATCGGCTTCTCCTTACCCAGTAGTGTAGTGTATATATATGTGTGTGTTATACCCCAGTACTGGGTCCTATATTCCTTTAAGGCTGAGTCAGGGATGTGTTCATGTTGTAGCACAGGGTACTGTTATATTTATATGTAATATGTATATAATATGTGATGTTATTACATCAGCCATAACATCTAAGCCAACACTGGTAAGGTTAATGCACAGCACGGGCACATGTGCCCAACACTTAGCCCTCATTGGACAAAGGAGGTGGGGACACTTTGGTGTAGTTTAGGCACACTAGAGGAGTCTGGTTAGTTCTGGTTAGTTAGATGGAGTGTAGTCTAAGGAGGAAGATACAGGTGCATCTCAATAAATTAGAATATCTTTGAAACGTTTATTTCTTTCAGTAATTAAAGGGAGTCTATCATTCGCAAAACCATTTTTAAGCTAATGGAACGTTGGAACGGCCTTTAAAAAGGCCAATCTTCTCCTACCTTTCATTGTTTTCTTCTCCCAGCCGATTCAAAGATAATTTGTTTCTTCATTTATGTCAATAAGCATAAGGGAGCACCCGGGGCGTTCCTCCTCTTCTGCGATGCACCCAGCTCGTCATTGCTTTTCACCACCCCTTCTTCCATTGCGGTGACTCCCCTCTTGGTCTTCTTTGTATATTCTTTCTTCTAAGTCCTTGTACGCAGCACTTTGTGCATGCGCAATCGGCTCTGCCACTTTGGGTTCGGGCAGAGCCGACTGTGCATGGCGGGTCGCCATTTTCCGGTCATCTGTCACAAGAGCGGCAGAGCCGATTGCGCATGCGCACAGAGCTGCGTACGAGGACTTGGAAGAAAGAAAAAACAGAGAAGACCAAGAGGGGAGTCACTGCAACGGAAGATGGGGTGGTGATAAGCAATGACGAGGTGGGTGCTCGCAGAAGAGGAGGAATGCCCCGGGTGCTCCGTGGTGCTCATTTACATACGGAAGAATGAAGAAACAAATTATCTTGGAATCAGCTGGGAGAAGAAAACAAGGAAAGGTAGGAGAAGAATGGCCTTTTTAAAGGCCATTCCAACGTGCCATTAGCTTAAAAGTGGTTTTGCGAATGATAGACTCCCTTTAAATTAAAAAAAGTTACCTCCTATATTTTCTAGATTCTTTACACACAGAGTCTTCTATTTCAAGTCTTTTATTTCTGTAAATGTTGATTATGGATTACAGGTAATGAAAACCCAAATCTAAGAAAATTAGAATACTGTAAATTCAGTTCAGAGTTGTAAATTCAGTGTCACCTGCCAAGGTTTCCTAAGCCTTTAAATGGTCCCTCAGTCTGGTTCAGTAGGACACACAATGATGGAAGACGCTGATTATGGATTGTATTACTGAATTACTGAAATGAATGAACGTTTCAAAGATATTCTAATTTATTGAGATGCACCTGTACAGTAGTTGCCACACAGTTGGCCACTGCTGAACAAACAGGACCCTAACACAGAGTTCAGAGTGGAGTACCACAAGTCTCAGGGTACAGTGTGTTAAAAGAGCAGGAAGATTTAGACTGCTACAGAACACAAGGCCATACTCAGACCTATATAAGGAGGGATATCTACTGCAACTCCAAAGTACATCATACTCCTATATATAAGAGGAACCCAGATATCCTTCACTACCTTGCTGTGCACCTCCATATTGAGAGTTAGGGTGGGTTCACACCTGCGCTTCAGTCTGTCCGCTGCCAATCCGAGTGAAAATCTCGGGGAACAGGATAGGCATTGGATAGCGACGGGTTAGCGACACATTGGTTAAAAACCCATTCATTTGAATGAGTTTTTAAAGCAATGCGCGGGTGTGCGCTTACACCCTCTGCGCTGCGAATCCTTTTTTTTGTCGTAAACAAAGTCAGACATGCAAGACTTTGTATCCGACGAAAAAAAACGACTTTGCAGCGCAAAGGGTGTAAGCGCACACCCACGCATTGCTTTAAAAACTCTCATTTTGGCCACTCCTCATGAGCAAACTGCTCCAGTTGTCTCGGGTTTGAAGGGTGCCTTTTCCAGACGGCATGTTTCAGCTCCTTCCAAAGATGCTCAATAGGATTTAGGTCAGGGCTCATAGAAGGCCACTTCAGAATAGTCCAATGTTTTCCTCTTAGCCATTCTTGGGTGTTTTTAGCTATGTGTTTTGGGTCATTATCCTGTTGCAAGACCCATGACCTGCGACTGAGACCAAGCTTTCTGACACTCGGCAGCACATTTCTCTCTATAATCCCTTGATAGTCTTGAGATTTCATTGTACCCTGCACAGATTCAAGACACCCTGTGCCAGATGCAGCAAAGCAGCCCCAGAACATAACAGAGCCTCCTCCATGTTTCACAGTAGGGACAGTGTTCTTTTCAAGATATGCTTCATTTTTCCGTCTGTGAACATAGAGCTGATGATATATATATATATATATATATATATATATATATATATATATACAATACAGACCAAAAGTTTGGACACAACTTCTCATTCCAAGAGTTTTCTGTATTTTCATGACTATAAAAATTGTAGATTCACACTGAAGGCATCAAAACTATGAATTAACACATGTGGAATTATATACTTAACAAAAAAGTGTGAAACAACTGAAAATATGTCTTATATTCTAGGTTCTTCAAAGTAGCCACCTTTTGCTTTGATTACTGCTTTGCACACTCTTGGCATTCTCTTGATGAGCTTCAAGAGGTAGTCACCTGAAATGGTCTTCCAACAGTCTTGAAGGAGTTCCCAGAGATGTTTAGCACTTGTTGGCCCTTTTGCCTTCACTCTGCAGTCC
The DNA here is from genome assembly GCA_947044405.1 of Leptodactylus fallax. Classification (NCBI taxonomy): domain Eukaryota; kingdom Metazoa; phylum Chordata; class Amphibia; order Anura; family Leptodactylidae; genus Leptodactylus; species Leptodactylus fallax. The sequence continues at coordinate 2,490,320 of CAMRHE010000264.1, forward strand.
AGCTCTCCCCAAACCATCTCGATTGGGTTCAGGTCTGGTGACTGTGGAGGCCAGGTCATCTGGCGTAGCACCCCATCACTCTCCTTCTTGGTCAAATAGCCCTTACACAGTCTGGAGGTGTGTTTGGAGTCATTGTCCTGTTGAAAAATAAATGATGGTCCAACTAAACGCAAACCGGATGGAATAGCATGCCGTTGCAAGATACTGTGGTAACCATGCTGGTTCAGTATTCCCTCAATTTTGAATAAATCCCCAACAGTGTCACCAGCAAAGCACCCCCACACCATTACACCTCCTCCTCCATGCTTCACGGTGGGAACCAGGCATGTAGAGTCCATTCGTTCACCTTTTCTGTGTCGCACAAAGTCACGGTGGTTGGAACCAAAGATCTCAAATTTGGACTCATCAGACCAAAGCACAGATTTCCACAGGTCTAATGTCCATTCCTTGTGTTCTTTAGCCCAAACAAGTCTCTTCTGCTTGTTGCCTGTCCTTAGCAGTGGTTTCCTAGCAGCTATTTTACCATGAAGGCCTGCTGCACACAGTCTCCTCTTAACAGTTGTTGTAGAGATGTGTTTGCTGCTAGAACTCTGTGTGGCATTGACCTGGTCTCTAATCTGAGCTACTGTTAACCTGCGATTTCTGAGGCTGGTGACTCGGATGAACTTATCCTCCGCAGCAGAGGTGACTCTTGGTCTTCCTTTCCTGGGGCGGTCCTCATGTGAGCCAGTTTCTTTGTAGCGCTTGATGGTTTTGGCCACTGTACTTGGGGACACTTTCAAAGTTTTCCCAATTTTTCGTACTGACTGACCTTCATTTCTTAAAGTAATGATGGCCACTCGTTTTTCTTTACTTAGCTGCTTTTTTCTTGCCATAATACAAATTCTAACACTCCATTCAGTAGGACTATCAGCTGTGTATCCACCTGACTTCTGAACAACACAACTGATGGTCCCAACACCATTTAAAAGGCAAGAAATCCCACTTATTAAACCTGACAGGGCACACCTGTGAAGTGAAAACCATTTCAGGTGACTACCTCTTGAAGCTCATCAAGAGAATGCCAAGAGTGTGCAAAGCAGTAATCAAAGCAAAAGGTGGCTACTTTGAAGAACCTAGAATATAAGACATATTTTCAGTTCACACTTTTTTGTTAAGTATATAATTCCACATGTGTTAATTCATAGTTTTTATGCCTTCAGTGTGAATCTCCAATTTTTATAGTCATGAAAATACAGAAAACTCTTGGAATGAGAAGGTGTGTCCAAACTTTTGGTCTGTACTGTATATACAGCTTCATTATACACCACAAGCAGTGCAGTTACTCATTATCTGTATGTGCTTGTGCAGCATCCCAGCGGACACTGCTTATGTGGAGTCCACTGTGGAGATAGTACACCCTCCCTTTTGGAGAGGGTGTGGTCCAGACTAAGCAATAGTTGGATGGGGTAAGACAGGGATGAGATAGTGCTAATTTGGAGAAGACATTGAGATTGGCTTGATCCTCCCAGCCTGGACCCTGTAAAACTTTCAGATAGGCAGGGATCCTTGGGACTTATTCACAGTCCCCCAGATGTATTGGGAGAGGTAGGAGTGTAGTTACATTGGAGTGAAGAGACAAGGGATGACATTTAACATCTACTGCTGTTCATTCCCTTCCTGTGAAAACCATTACCAGGCTTAGAACCATTTTCATCAAGTTACATCATTTTGTAATTTCTGCCCTTACCATCAGGGTCCTTCTGACCACCATCACTTGGCTCAGTGAGAGTATGGGTCTCTCACAACTCCAGGGAACTACCACCACCATCAGATACACTGAAGGCCCCTCAATACTGCCCAGACTGTATAGCACTGTGTCCCACTACACAAGAACTGTTTAATGTGTACACCGTAAAACAGCTAAAAAGTACTGAAAATTCCCCGCTAACCAAGTTAGAATCCTAACTGCTGTTTTGTGGAGTAACAGTGGCCTTTGTATATACTGTATGTGCCATTAACCTGCAGTGTTGTCACAGCCTAGAGAGGATTGTGCAGCCTGCATGTTGCACCACTACTGTCGTTTTGTATAGTAACTGTTCTGCAAAAGTTGTGTGCCCACACTGCATATTCAGAGACTGTCAGCCATTTCCAGGATTGCTTCTGTTGTTGCTGCGACACACTTGAGTGCAGAAGAGCCCAGCCCCAAAAGGGTTAATAACAGTTGGATTTATTGCTGCGTCACACAAGATTCTGTTACAGCTCTGCAGGGGTTAACCGCCAAAACAACGCTTAGGTGGGAAAATATCAGCACTGCCTGTATACTGCACAGCCACAAGTGGAGCCTCCTGGGTGCCACCATCTTGTGAGTGACCAAGGCCCCATTCAGTCCTATGCGCAATCTGCACCGCCCACCAGCCATATTACGGAACACAAAGTAAAGTTCTGAAGAGTTATTGAGAGTTTGCTTTGGAGTTACTGCAAGCTGGTTGTTGTCACCAAGAAACTACCACACAAGCTGTCCCATCTGCCACCTGTAGAGGACCTCAACAATGATTCGGAGGACTGGCTGAGATGATGACCCTGAGCATGCTGTTGTCCAAGCTGTTCCTGGGACTCCAGCTGGAGTCCCCACTGATCTAACTGTAGCTCTCTGGTTCAGGGCTGCGCCTGAAGAAATGCCACCCTTGCCAGGTGCCAATAATTTGAAGTGGAGAAGGCTTTCTCCAGTCGCCCAGGCTGCAGCCACTTATAGGGTGTCATACATCCAACCCCACAGCTGCACAGCAGGCTACACCAATGGAGGAGCAGCATCACACCCACAACTGTCACAGCCTTCTACCCAGTCATGGAGGAGCAGGCACAAGTAGTTGACCAAGTAGTAGGAGCAAGCCTGGAAGCAGGAGTTAAGATCACCCCTGTACTAGTCAAGTAGGTTGACATGTGAGGACTTTGCCACCAGTCAAGATTTGTGCCATCCAGTCTGCACCTGACTAGAGTGTTGTGCCCCCCAGTTCATCCAGCTGGAGTGATTCCTTTAAGTTTTTTTTTTACTCTCTAGGACAGTGTTCTTCAACCTTTTCAAGAGAAGTACCCCTAGTGAGAAAAAGTCCCAATCGAGTAATTTCTTATAAATTACTTAAAACAGTTATGTAATGGCCTCCACAGTGTTCCTACATGTAACATAATGACTGCCACAGTGCCTCCATATGTAACATAATGGGCCCCACAGGGCGCCAACATGAAATATAATGGCCCTCACAGTGCTCCCAAGTGTAGCATAATGGCCTCCACAGTACCCCCAAGCATGGTGTCTGCATTCATGCGCAGGCATACATTCATGGCCGGGGGGACCTACATTCAGTGCAGCATGTAACAGACTAATGGAACTTAGCCATGGCATATCATGGCATACCCCCGGTGTGGCATACCCCTTGAGGTACGTGTGCCACAGTTTTAGAACCACTGCTTTAGGGCACCCAATGGAGTCAGAGACTCTTTAAGCACTTGCATCAGACTCTATGGTAGTGGGGGGTCCTCTTAAGACACAGGGACATTCCTGAATTTAGAGTGCTGTCTTGCTGTTCAAGGCAGTGGCTCCGGGCCACTTCGGTATGTCCATACTCCAACTCATCTGCGTTCTTTGGATACAATGATGAGGCAACGAGCCGTCCACTCCCTGCTTCACCATTCAGCCCCTATCTCTGCTCCCAGTGTCTTGGGAGCAGTAGATGTGATGTAGTGACATCACTTACATTTTGCCTTCTACTCCCTGAAGACTCTGTGAGCAGAGACAGAAGAGAAGAACAGGGAATGTTAAGTATTAGGGTTTTTTTTTTTTACTTTTAGTTTTTTTTTCTTTGTTTGATCCATTGTACTGTGAGCACCAGGAGAGGCAAGATATATATACTGTGGTGGCAACTGGAGGGGGACTGTATATAGTGGGGGCATCATACTGTGGGGGCTGCTAAAGGGAGAATTTATACTGTGGCTGTGGGGGCAGCTGGATAGGAACATTTAACTGTGGAGGCAACTGGACGACGATATTGTACTGTGGGAGCAGCAAGAGAGGGACTTTATACTGTGGGGTGAACTGGAGGGGGACAGGTTAATGTCTGACAGACCACCCCGGAGGACAGGTTAATGTGTTATGAGTCACTGGGGGGGCATTATATTGTATGGTGCCACTAAGGATAATTATGCCATGTGGGAGCCTCTGAAGGGGTATAATAATTTTAGTGGTTCAGATATGTCTAAGTGGTGGTGTTGGGGGGCCTACTTATGAAGCTTTTGCACTTGGCCCACCAATGTGTTAAAACAGCCCTGCATGGAGTGACTCCCTGGAGTCATTCTCATATTGTACATAGCCACCAAGTTAGGCAGAAGCCCAGGTCCCTTGTTGTTGTTATGTGCCAAACTGTGGACACTTTACCGGTTATTTGTTTACTGGTGCCAAATTTTTGGGCACTGCTCCAGTTCACTCCCATTGTGTCCATCACCCCAGTGGCACCACGAATGGACATGAATTCTCATGTTTCATTGTCCTGGAAGCCATGAGATTGGACACTAATGCACCTGTGGTTCATGGACCCTTTTGTTTCTATGCCTCTGTTCCCTTTGCACCTGAGATGGACCATAATGCACCTTATGATGTTTACACCCATTTTCCCTGACTTCTGATGAGACAACTGGATTACTACTGACTTACCCCATTGTTTATTATTATATTGTACTGTATTGTATTGTATATGTGTATTGCTATTGTGTTATGCAGGTATTACTATACCTCATTTCTGCACTACCATTTCACCCCCAAGGACTTTCAAGGTTCACTGAGGCCAGCTCAGTTTAAAACCAGGGGAATTTCAGCATCCCAGTGGACACTGCTTATAACTGTTTGCACTGTTTCCTGTGTTATATGCTATGATGTGCAACTGTAATATAGTTTTGCAGCTTCCATGTGAATTTTCCCCTGTTAGGGATAAGTCCACTTTGGAGAAGGTACACTCCTCCTTTTGGGTAGAGATTGGTCCAGTCTAACCAACGGTTGGCTGGGGTACAGGGTGGAGACTGGGAGCAGCCAAGCAGAGAAGTCTACTGAGAAAGAGCAGGGGTACCTGCTAGAGCCTTAGCCTAGAGTTGTCATTACTGCAGCCTTGAGACAGGGAAAATACCCACTGTCAGCCTACAGAGAGGAGAGAGAGTGCCAATTTGGAGGAGATGTTGCGATTTTGCTAGAGATTCACAGCTTGGACCCTGCAAATCCCTCAGGTAGACAGGCATCTTTGGGACTTACTCTTTCCCAGCCCCTAGATCTATCAAGAGAGTCAGGAGTGTAGTTGTATTGAAGTGGAGAGACTAGACACTAGATTTAACATCTATTGCTGGCCATTCCATTACTGTGAAAGCCATTACTAGGTTCAGTACCATGTTCTACAGTGGAATTTCCGTTGCACTACTACATCCACCTGGAAGCTGCTCCTGAGTCATTTCTGCCCTTACCATGAATAGCCCTTCTGACCCAGGCTCAATGAGACTAGAGAACTTCTACAACTGGAAGAACCCCAGGAGATCTCCCACCACCATCAGATACAGGCTCCCACAACACTGCCCCAACTCGGGAGGTGGGCTGGAGGAGTTGGTTGAGTGTTCTTGGCCACCATTGACAACTGAAACTACTACCTCGTCCTCTGGTTCCCTCCAGTGTGTTGCAGCACTTGTGATACATAATGGTGCAACTCATTGGTCCCAGCTACTACATACAGTCTCTGAAGGAGAGGGCACCTGGAGTACCAACTGGATAATGTTTAGTGGTGACACAGGTTCCAGGGGAAGGCATCATATCATCATATGCATGGTGTCTGTCGCCTGGGGTCCCATTGATTCCTGTGCGTACCTTCTTTGTGGTATGCGACCTCTGAGAGGGGCAGTGAGGTAGGGAGGCTGCTGTGTGAGAGCTGATTAGGTGCGTAATTTGTTGGTTTCAGAGGACTGTGGAGTTGGGCACTGCCAGGATTGTGCATCATCCCAATGGCACAGGAAAAAGGACCACAGAGTGTTTCAGTAACAACCAACAGTTTGAGGGTTATATTTGTATGGGCCTCATAGCTATGACTAGAACCTGTAACAAAAGGCACACCCTAAACATGAATGCCTGAATTATTTATAAGATGGCTATTATTTATAAGGGGGTATTATTTATAAGAGGGCTAATATTGATAATGTGGACTATTATTTATAAGGTGAACTTTTATTCATGAGAGGGCTATTAATAACAAGGGGGACTATTTATAAGGGAGCACTATTATTTATGAGGGGGCTATTACTGATAAGGGGGACCTATTACTGATATGGGGCACTGTTTATAAGTAGGGACTCTTATTTATGAGGAGGCACTATAATAACTGATGAGCAGGTGCAAAAATCTATTAGGCGGTACAAAGGTGGTTATTTGAATTGTGTGTGGGCATTAGGAGGGCTGGTTGTTACTTTTTTGGGGGCAGAAACGGGGCGTTATTAAAAGGGCTGCCACTGGAAATATGATTTGAATATTAATGACACGTCACTCGGTTATTCTTGATAATGGTGCTCAGAAAGGCTTCTCATATCCATAAACCAATAGAACAAAAATTCCGGCACTCATATATTACTTCACAATAATCAGAACTTTTATTTCATCCACACAAACTAAGACGTCCCCATTTGGACCTTCATCAGTCAATGGATGAATGGTGTATGACCCTTCGGAACTGCGTTCCAGGGACTTTGAAAAGGTATCCAAACTATTGGTGAACCATGAGGTCCATTGTGTGACACTCACGGAATACCTGAAGACCCATAGAATCCCGAGAGGCCTAAGGTCACATCTACGACCTACCATTTTCAGAGATAACAAAGATTACTGTGTTCTGTTGAAACAGATCTTCAATAAGTGCCCCCTTGATCTTATGACCCTGACAGTGGATTTTCTACAGAAGTCCATACAAGAACACCAGGAGAAGGTTTACACCATTGAAAATCAACTCCGTTCTACACTATCTGATCAAGATTTCACCACACTAAAAAGCAGAGTGGATACAGTCCTGACTAACCACAGACAGGAACAAGAAAAAAAGAAATGAATCTATAGATGGCAAGATTCTTCCAGTTATCAACGACCCATCATAAGAGGCCCCTGTTATGGAGGCTACTCATCAAATTCCAGCTCAGAGAGCGAATTTTCGGGCAACTACTCCAATTCTTCCCTTTTTTTAGGTCGTACACCATTCATCCGTTGACTGATGAAGGTCCAAATGGGGACCGAAATGTCTCAGTTTATTCGGATGAAATAAAAGTTTTGATTATTGTGAAGCAATACATGAGTGCCGGAATTTTTGTTCTACTGGAAATATGATGGCTTTGTTGATATATCAGCATTTAGGACCCCGCTTTTAATTTTGCCCAGGGCCAGAGTTTGTCTAAAACCAGCCCTGGATGTGTTATGTCTGCAATTTTGTAGGGTGAGGACAACATTCTAAGCTGCTTATTTCTCTCTTCCATTTCTCTGATTCAGAGCCCCAGCCACCAATGGCAGGACAAGTTTCAAGGTAATACCCCAATGTTCTCATGCAATGTATGGTAACTGTGGCTGGCTGTGGATTTGGCTGCACACAGTTGCCGGAGCGTGCGGACATACTCTTATCTCTTCATTGACAGGACATAAAGGGCCTGTTAATGAAGAAGTCAAGGAAAATGGCTCACAGCCTGGACACCAGTTACATTTAAGGCCAACTTTAAAGAGGATCTGTCACCAAGTACAGAATACTAAAGGCCATACATCATGTGATTCTCGCTGAACGCCTGATCAATTTAGTGTTTGTCTTTTTAAAATCCGTTCACCCATTCAAAAGATATGGCCTTGGAAGTTTATAGCTATGATTCTCCAAGTGGGAGGTAACCTTTTGAGAAAATAAAAGGTTCCCACCCACTTGGAGAATAAGATCTAGCTTGCATATAACCTTCCAGGGGCCGTATCTTTTGAATGTGTGGACGGATTTTAAAAGGGAAAAAATGAAATTGTCCAGGGGAATATCAGGAATCACATGATGTATGTTATTTAACATTTTCTACTTGGTGGCAGATCCTCTTTAAGTAGAGTTTCCAGCACAGATGGCAGCTAGCCTTACTATGGTGACCCCAAACTGAACATCATAGTCTGTAATGTTATCCATGAAATAAGTTCATTGGATGTCAACAATTTCTCACTACCCAAGAGTAACCTCCGAGAGCCTTTTTATAAGGCAGCAGGGGAGTCCTTATTTTACGCCCTCTGGTGGTAAGACCTAATGTCTAATCAGACCACACCTGTAGTCATTTACATATCTGCCTGAGATTGTATGTCAAGTTTTGCAGTAATCCGATATTTCTATCTGGGTGTGGTAATTTTTTTTTTTTGTCAATGAGTGTAATAAAGGAAACCATAGCGCATCCAATTGCCTGGAAATGTGTACTACATTTATTATAAACTACATAGCAGAAGATTAGGTAGCACATAGACAGCACATGCTTATGAAGGTAATTGGGGGAGGCCAGGGACGATGGATTACAGGAGTCCCCTAATAATCCTCTACGCGGTAGATCATTTCACGTTCCAGTCATACAAAGCCGCGGCGTAAAGAGAGATGGGCTGGGCAGATGCTCAATACCTGCAGACATAAGGCAGTTTTCTGCGGCAACTTAAAGACACCCACTTTCCAGCTGAAAGAAAGATACAAGAGGTTAGAAATTGTTAGAGGGCCATAATCCATAGCTTTTATAATCCAATGGGGTAACGGTAATGTTCTGTACTTACTGAGTCTGTTCATGGCCACACACCATCGTCTACGTGTTTTGGGGTTTCCACAAGCCCAGTTGGTATAGTTCAGACGGGATTTGTCGACATTGCAGTATCGTGCCCACTAGAAATAATTTACATATGGAATGGAGTTAGAAATACACAGAATACTAGAAAAAGGAAGGTAAATAGATTTTTCTATTTCCAGTATGTACAGTACTATTTAAAAAAAAAAAAAAGTTAAACTTCCTGACTTTAGGGATTTAATTACCTAAAATGTCCTTTGACTTGCTCCATTTACCTGTGAAAGGCAGATGGAGAATTGTCTGAGCCCAGGACAGTAAGTATCCCATGTATTCGTCCATACATTATACACTCTTTTTTTATGTCACGTGACCACAATCTGACTACCAGTCTAGAGCTTATTCCTCCGTGTAGACAAGTTGTCAGTCTCTCTTGGATGACTTATCTTCCTATCAACTACAGGATTACATCAACATCTATCAAAGTCCTTATTATAATTCTAAGACACTTCCACTTCTCAGCCAGCTCCATCCTATTGTTCCTTTGAATGTCCCCAGACATAAAGTGATTCTTAAGATATAATTTCGGACTTATCTAAGCAAACAGGAGTACAGGGATAATAAGTGTATCCCTGAAATGATTAGTGCTAGAGTTATAAAACTCACTGATTTATGCAGCCATCCTATCTAACATCTGTGTGTGCTGTGTGCAGAATCTCCAGTGTATTTTTATGATATGCATTATCACACTGCTCCACCTGCCTCCAGCTTCTAAGAGATGACAGGGAGAAACCTATCATGAGCATGAGGCAGAGATTACAGACTAAATAAACATGTGATTGTAATACAATGAGACTCTCTCAGTGTGAGGTAGGGGCCCACAGTTATGTGTCACTGCCGCCTTTACATAGGACCCAGTTTGCTCTTGCATACCCAGCAGTATAATCGCAAATCTAGGAGGCATTAGGGGAACCATATCAGAGTGGAAGAATGAAGGAACCAAGATGGCAGACAACCAGTGTCGGACTGGGATGTCTAGGGCCCACCAGTGGAATTGTTTCTAGGGGCCCGCCATCAGGACCCCTGCAGATCAGCGGTACCGAGACAGGGCGGCTAAAGGTAATAACATGCCAGGAGCCATGCTGCTCACCCACTATACCATGTGCACCACTGCACTACCTCAACCTACTGCTACACCTTGTATGGCAAGTGAACAGCGTGGCTCCTAGAATTGTTACCTTTACCTGTAGCCACATTGTCCTGGAAAAGCTGATCTGCAGAGGTCCTGGCTGTTGTATCATCGCAGATGTAATATTGATGGCCTATCCTAAGGACAGGCCATCAATATTAGGAAGATGGATAAATCCTTTAAAGAGTTTGTCCAGGAATTGGAGCAACCCATGTAGCTGGTGGGAGGTGTAAAGTAAAAAATAAGTAAATTAAAAAGCATACTCACCTGTCCCCTGTGCTCCGTTGTCCACTGCCAGTGTCCATTCAGTCTCATGCCGGCAACTCCTTGCTGGGAGTCCTGCACCTCATGTGATCGCTAAGACCAATTAGGTACAGGATTTCCAGAAATGAGGCGCCGCCATGAGACCGAACAGACACAGGCAGGGGACAATGGGGTGCTGGGGACAGGTGAGTATGCTTTTTTTTAAAATTTTCTTATTTTTACACCTCCCTGGCGGCTGACACAGTGGTCGCTCCAGTTTATGGACAACCTCTTTTAAGGGGTTGTCTGGGCCAAATTTTTCTCTGGTCACTTCACTGGTCCCCCATACTGTATGGGGAACAGTGATGGGGTCATTATATTGTGTGGGATCAGTGATGGGGGCTAACATCCTGTGGGGGGAACATTAAACTGTGTGGGGCATATTAAAGGGGTTGTCCAGGGTTAATCTTTTTTATGGCCTATGCTCAGGATAGGCCATAAATACCTGATCGGTAGAGGGCTGACACACGGCCCCATCAGCTGTTCGGGGCCACTTCCACAGCGCGTTCTGTACACAACACAGGGCCGGAAGCAGAAAGCTCCATCCGCTGTATAGCAGCCCGGCACCTTCACTGCAGCTCAGCTCCTACTGACTTCAATAAGTGCTGAGATACAGTGAAGGTGCCCGGCTAATATACAGTGGACAGAGCTTTCTGCTTCTGGCCCTGTATTGTGTACAGTACGGGCATCAGAAGTGGCTCCATACAGCTGATCGGTCCGGGGTCAGCCCCCTACAGATCAGGTATCTATGGCCTATCCTGAGGATAAACCATAACAAATTATGCCTGGAAAACCCCTTTAATATACCCCCCAATGCCCCCCTAATACACCACACTTTAAAGAGGTTGTCCAGTATAATTTTTTTCTTTTTTATAATTAGTCCAGGGGAGGCGAATCCCCCCTACCCCCCCCCAAAAAAAAACCATGCTAAACATACTCACCTGTCTCCGGTGCTCCGGTGTCCTCCCAGCACGGTCCGGTCCTGCAGCTCCGCTGTCTTCTTTTTGCCGGAATTCCTCACTGGCTGTGACGTCCCAGGTCCCTTCCCTTAGGCCACTGATTGGCCTCAGGGGTCACGTGACGTCACAGGTAGTCACGTGCAGGGGGAACTTGCACTAGAAGAAAACAACAGAACTGCAGGACCAAACTGCGCTAGGAGAGACACTGGGGACAGGAAAGAAAGTTTGTTGGGGGTTTTTTTGTTTTGTTTTTTTTACCTGCCCCGGCGTAATAAAAAAAAAAAATGAAGGAGCCACTGTATGGAGTATATGCTCCACAGTGGCCCCCACCCAGTATTATAAGCTCCACAGTGGTCCCCACCCAGTATTATAAGCTCCACAGTGGCCCCCACCCAGTATTATAAGCTCCACAGTGGCCCCCACCCAGTATTATATGCGCCCAATAGCCCCCTCCGCTCCGCTTCAGTGCTATTATTATACTCTGGGGTCTCCTCAGACCCCAAAGTATAATAATCAGAGGCCCAGGGGAAGTGATTAAAAATAACAAACACTCATACTCACCTTGCCTTACCTTTCCTTGGCATCCTCGCTCCATCCTGTCGTCTTCAGGCCCTTTTCCGACGTCGCTGCTGAGGCCTGTGATTGGGCCTCAGCGGTCACGTGGGGGCGCACTGACGTCATTACGCGGCCGCGCCCCATGTGACCGCTGGGGCCTAATCACAGGCCTCAGTCACATGACGGAGGAGCGCCGGAGAGGTCGCTGTGCCCAGGAGAGGTGAGAATATGTATTTATTGTTTTCACTCACCTCCCCTGGGTGCCCTGCCATCTATTGGAAAGGGGCCTACAATATGCCAGGGTCCCTTTCCAATAACAGTATGTATAGCGGTCGGGAAACCAGGCTTTCCCCAACCGCTATCGTAGTGATCCAGGGCCTGGCCATCTCCAGCTGGACACGGGCCCCGTACCCTGCCGGGTCCGGTCGCGGTCGCGCCCCCTGCGACCGCGATCGTAACGCCACTGGTCAGGGGCCCGATCGGGATGGTCAGGATCCCGATCGGGCCCCCATGACATGAAGACTAATAGTCGGGGCTCGGGGCCCACCGGTGGATTCATCGGTTCCCCTGTGGGCCAGTCCGACCCTGCAGACAACCTATAAATGTCACATCAACTAAGACAGGTATACACAAAAACCTGTAGGTAATAGCCTAGGCTGGACTATACTGGATTCTTCAGGACAGCTTCTTTAAATGATAAAATATTGGCCACTAGTAAAAATAGATTGTATATCTATAGTGCAGCATACATGTCAAGCCCAGCACAGGTTAGCCCCTTATCTCTTTCATACAGGTTATGCAAATATGCACAGGACACCAATAGAAAAGGGGTGGGGAATGCCAAGTAAGAAGCCCTTCTGCCCCAGGATGATGGGGAGTGATGGCATCCTTTATTAATTCTTTCTTTAAGTCACCATTGGAAGATGACACAAGTATATAGGAAATGTCGCTGTACTTACTCTATGTTTCTTAATAACGCCAATCCAGACATAGATGGAATTGGAAATGTGTTTCTTCAGCACTCTCGCCAGGAAATTATTAGCTCTACAGCTATGAATAGAGCTCAAATATCCTCTCCTAGAACGGCAGACACGCTAGGGAAAAGAGAGAGGAGAGAGAAAACAAAGCATTATTCTGTTATTGTTTAGTATTATTATTATGATTATTATATTGGTATAAAAATATAATAGTAAAAGTGTGTGTGTGTGTGTGTGTGTGTGTGTGTGTGTGTGTGTGCATGCAGGTGCATGTGTATGTGTGTGTGCATGTTGTGCGTGCGTGTGTATGTGTGTGGGTGTGTGCGTGCATGCGGGTGTATGTGTGTGGGTGCGTGCGTGCATGCGGGTGCATGTGTGTGTGCGTGTGTGTGTGTGTGTGTGTGTGTGTGTACGTATGTGTATGTGTACCCCCCGCATAGATGAGGCGCATGCTCCACCAGCGCAGGAGACATGAAGACTGGGATTGAAACTGCCCATCTTCATCAATTTGCCCCATTTTGCTGTCGGTATCCTGAATGCTTATACATAACACACAACAGATTTTAGGGCTAGTAAATGAGACATATAAACATACACAGGCTTTCCTGAAGCTCCTAGGACGGCGGAAAATATGGTATGTACATGTTCCTTTATCAGGACACTCGCCATCTTCTGCTTTTTCAGAAACATCTGGCTCCAGGTGGTCATCTTCTTCAGTCAGAGACAAGTCTTTTTCATCCCACTCATTTTCATCATCTTCATTCTCATCCTCGCCCTCAACCTCAGCCTCCTCAAATGACTCCTCTAAGTTATCACCATCATCATCGGTGGTTTTCATTAATTTATCAATGAAGTTATCCTGAGCATCATCTCCTGGGAGCAAAAAAAAACATATAAAAAATGTGGCTGGTCTTTTCTTACCTGGCTGTAGGACAGATCGACAGCGATCACGTCAACACATGTGAGCACCATGGCCAACCAATGGCCTCCCCAGTTCTCCTATAAGACCAGTCATTGGCTCTAGTGCTCACATACCATTGACTTGACATTGTTGCTGCCCAGTAAACAAAGCCTAATGGAAGAGCCGAAGTGGTAGCGCCGGATCTGATAGGTAAGTCATGCTTATCTTATTATAATATTACAGCATTTGTGAACATTACCTGTTGAAAAAATGGACGACGCCTTATAAAGAGAGTCTGTCAGCAGGAAAATTGGTATCAAACGAATGATAGTACCTTGTAGAGCGGTTTCTACACTTTCCAAAGATGCCTTTCTTATTCTGCATTGCAGATCCAGATTCCTGTTGACAGACTCCCTTTAAATATTACGAGGTGGCGGGTTATTATTAAACAGCAATTACAGACAACATTGAAAGGAATTTTTTTTCATAAATGACCCTGAGGATGGAAAGGGTCAGTTTATGTTAATAACATGAAGATCTTGGGCCCCAATACAAAATCTGCACCAGGCCCCCAAATTATAATGTATTGTTCATAGTACTGGTTTCCTCATATTTGAAAGTGACACCATATGGGCCCCTAAGGCTCCTAGGCCAGGGAACCACTGCACCCTGCACCCTCTGCATCCCTTAAGATACACACAATATTTTCTTACGATCCTTAAAGGGAGTCGTCTGTCATCAGACCCCAGCATATCAACACAACCCCACAGATAGACAGGTTATGCTATAATATTGCCCATCTTCAAATTGTTTGTAAGGTCTTATCCTGAATATGTGTAAAATATCTAGGCCTGATGGACAAACAATATAATATAAGGCATTTCGGTTAACCTCAGTTGACTAAAGCCAACCATAGACTTTTGACCATGGATAGCATTCAACTCAATGCTTGTTTGGCTGACAGCAATATCGGCCCCACTCCCCCATACACATATACACACTCTTGGTTCTTTGCATGTGTATTAATCTGGGAGAGGGTAGAAAGTCGCTTCCGCACACCTCAAGCAGGTGATTATGTCCTCGAGGGCAAAAGTAGTGCACCATAGAAATCAAACTGCATGAGCCTTATCTCACCCAACATCTGCTGTTGGGAAAAAGTTCTCAAGGTACGCATTAGATGATCAATGGTGGGATAAACATCTAATGTGTATGCCAGTCTAAGTCAAATATATTTCCCTCACCAGTATGAACTACTATAACACTAGACAAGACAAGTGGTCTGGATGTGTATGGCATCAATGAGAATTTTTGCCTTCATTAACTCACCAGATTCTTGAGCGAAGGTGGTGCCCACCAAAAGCAGCAGTAGAAGGCGCAACATGTCTTCTAGAAGGCTTCTCACTTCTGCTGATGATCTTCTGCTTTGTGTTCTGTTGATCTTCTTTTTATATGTGTAATTTAGGAACTTGATAGGCCAAGAAGTTTGGTCCATGAAGCTGATAACAAATGGTAAGATAAGATAAAACTAGTCTACATGATTGCCTAAGTATAAGGGCCCGGACATTTACGTAAACTCACATGTTTCTTAGTATGTGGCTAACGTAGATTGCTCCAAGTCAAAACTTGTTACATTATATAATATAATTGATCTAAATATTGTATAGAAAAGGGGAAGACTTCTGAGACATTAATATATGAAATAGGTGGGGATCCTTCCGCTAGGACCCCATATATCAGTAGAATTATGGCAGGTGAAGCAGCCACAGACTAAATAGAAAAGTGAATGCATATTCAAGTCTATTGAAGTTATGAAAAGAACAAGCCTCCACTAGTGGAACAAGTATAGGAGAACCTAAGTTTTCCCAATATCTAAGGGTCTCAGATGTGAGCATGTTCATTATTGAGGGCAATCTGGATGGCACTGTTAGTGTGGGTAGGGTGGTACTGGCCCACTAGAGTTACAGGCTCTAACTCAATAATGGGTCCCAGAGGTCTAACAGAAGACAGCCCCCTTTGAGCTAATTTTGGGGTCTATTTACTAGGGTCTTTTACTCATGGTTTGATTCACAACCTGCAATGAAAACAGTACAATTTATGACGAACCTAGAAAAGTGCCCAGTGCTGCCTGGGCATATAGCGTCAGTCCGTCTGTTTGTGTGTTCATTGGATTTCTTCCAAGGGTGCCTAGGAGGCCAATCTATACCTTAAGCCAAGTCCAATACATTTTTGAAACATGAAATGAAACTCTCCTGGCCAGTCTTGGCTTTAAACCTTGACTACACTTGGTTTTAGCTTTCAAGGCTTCTTAGTGGGTCCAAAGGATCAAATGAAGTCAGGAAGAGCACTTAGCAGCTGCTGCCATCTTTGGGAACTATGACTGAAAACTTTAATATGTACTCAAAAGCATAAGATGCAATGTGGGATGATTTATCTAAAGTGATGAAAAAGATTGTTGGTATTGACAACCGTTCCACTGTACCTACCCATATAGGATTATATGGGAACCTTCTATTCGCAAATACAATTGGTTGATAACAGAGAACAACAATGAGCAAGTGCTGTATATATTGTGACATTAGCACAATGTTTCGGGGGAAACAGGGTCGGTGTCAGCACCCAGAGGGGGGCCAACTTGGCTGCCAGGTTTTTTTGTTGTTTTTTTTTTCAATAGGCTCTTACCTGCTGGAGTAACCCCAGCAGTTAATGGACCCTATATACATTGAGGAGTAAAAGGTGTGGGGGGGGTATTTCGGTAGCAGCAAAGGTGCGGACCCAACCAGTCAGAGACAGGGACACAATGTCTGGTGCAAACAGGTTTATTTGAAAAATGACAAAAATAAATAAACCTTACGTCAGGTATAAAAACAAGCAAAGTAAAATACAGCCTTAACTTCAGGCAAACACAAAGAAAATCCTGCTCGTTCGAGCGCTAACTAAACAGGAATGAAGCCACACGATAACAAAATAGCAATTGAATGTTCTCACCAGACTCAGAGAGGGGACAGTCCCAGCCACCTTCTCTCACTCCCAGGGACTGCCCTGAAGTGCAGGTTCTGAGGCCTTTTATGGGCCAGTAATTAACATAGGACTCTCAACTGGGCTGAGGCCTATTCAAGACCCATACTGGGCCACACATAGGTTAAAAACCTGGGGGAGATATAACATGATTCCAGCACTCTGTCCGTCACATTCTCACAAAGGGTATGAGGATGTTCAGGCTCCACATCTCACTATCCACTACAACTTTGAACATGAGTCTATCATAATTCTATAGACAATCCTCTTGACTATCTCATACATAAAGGAGGTCCTCGGAGCCAACACACTAGCCTATAACTTGCCCTTCTAAATTACCTCCAGCCGTAAGGCCCAGCTCAGAGGCACCAAATCACCATTCCCTGGTGATATAAGGGTCTATCATTAAAGATCCCATGATCCAAGGCCAGCCCAAAAATTCCTCATCACCAATCCATTCTTTTTGGGGAGTACAGAGCCTCACAGCTCCCCCCCCAACCATACCACCAGGTATTTCCTTCCCAACTCCGAGGACCCCCTGCCCCAGCTGCCGTGACAGCAACCCTATAACATACATAAAGGAACAAAACCCCCCTCTTTTCCCCCCGAACTCTCATTTACCCAATACCCAACGATCCCCTCAAGACTAAGCAACGGGAGGGAGGGTGGGAGCTTCCTGACACTGATGTTCTTCATGGCGACTGCCGTTGGTCTTTGCGGGCTTTTTCTTTTAAAGCCCACCCGCCTGCAACCAAACCCCCCTCTCAACCCAACTTACCAACCCATCCACCAATGGGCTTCCATCCAGACATACCCACGTCATGTGGGTCCTCCCCCTAGGCTTCGCCTCCAGTCCGTCCCCTTCTTGACAAGATAATGTCTAGTTCCTCCACTTCACGTACCTTTTCCCACCTGTATAATAAAGACTCAACAGAAAGGAAGTGGAGTTAAATTGGCCACAGCAGCCATTTTATTAAACAAACATACAAATTAAAGATCCAAATAACAGAATATATACATATTAGACTAAGGAGGTCCTTGGAGCCAACACACTGGCCTATAAGTTGCCCTTTTAAATTATCTCCAGCCGTAAGGCCCAGCTCGGAGGCACCAAATCACCATTCCCTGGTGATATAAGGATCTATCATTAAAGATCCCACGATCCAAGGCCAACCCAAAAATTCCTCATCACCGATCCATTCTTTTTGGGGAGTCCAGAGCCTCACAGCTCCCCCCCCCAACCATACCACCAGGTATTTCCTTCCCAACTCCGAGGACCCCCTGCCATGAATGCGAAGGCTTGATCCCTTAAGCCCTCGCGTCCCTCCACACCCGCAGCGCCACCTCGATCCCCTCCTGAATAGCCAAAGTCCAAAGGTCCGTACCTACGGCATTGTGGTGCACGCCATCCCTGCACCAAAAATTACCCTCACCCACCTCCAATTCTTTATGTCGTATGGTCACAAACCCATTCCTTTTAAAGAACCTAGCAACTGCCCGGTTCACTTTTACCCTGGCTCTATTTATACTGTCCATGCACCGCGACCCCCTCCACACATGCCGATGCACAATATCTGACCAGAAGGTGACCATACCAGGTGACAAAGCCCAAAGCCGCAGCATTTCAAACTTTATGTCCCGTATTAATTCCCTGAAGGGCCTAGCCCCCAAATCATTACCCCCCACATATAGGACTAGCACCTCCGGAGACCTATCAAGTCTGGAAAAACGGTGGAATTCCAGCAGGACCCTAGACCAACACATCCCCCGGAACCCCAACTATCTTACCGCCACCTGATCCTGGGGAAAACCTAACTGCCTGCCATCGGGACGGACCGCCGCTCTCAAAGCTCCCCAAAAAACAAAGGAGTGACCCAATATCCATACAAGTTCCAGCTCGCCAGACCCTGCAACGAAGAAAACAAAAACAACGACAGATATGCCAATACCTGCTCTTTAATAAGCCCTCAATTCAGCCACGCTGGGCGAACATACGACCTAAAACGAACTGACTCCCATCTGCCAATTCTACAGACGACCTCCTCCAACAAACCCAGGCGAGCGGCCTCAGTTGCCGCCCCAATACGAAAGGAATGCCCTCCAAACTCTCCCGGGCAGCTGCCGCATTCCAACAGGCCCTTCTTAAAAACTGCTACAAACTGGTATCTAGACAAAAAAGAACTATTAGCATGCCTGAGCAAAGGTTCCTCTGACAACCTGAACTTGGGAACATAATCCCTAAAGCATCTAACCGGGCACATAGCTGAGCCAGGCACTGCATATAACGTAACCCTTGCCCCTCGCGATCCGTCTTAGACTTACGGATAAGAAATTCCAGTCTATCTTGAAAAAGGTCCACATCCTCCGCTAACAAACCACTGGGACGGCCCGTAGTCGGACTTACCAACTCACTCACCTGCATGGCCCCGAAAAATCCTAATGAAAAAGCCAATCGAAAAAGTCTAACTTCAATACCTAAGTGACAGATACATTCCAATGAAGTCCCCAATAACTGTAACAATTGATAAGACAGTGGACACCTTCTATTCATGGAACCCAACCCCTCCTCCACCCCTTCAACGCTTGCCGTACAGCAAACGCCTTTGTAACATCCGCTAATCCCCGAGGCCGACAACCAAAAGCTACGCCTGCCAATAATCTGTTGACACATGAAACTGACCACCCCTCCTCTTTGCATTGCCCCACCAGCAAAAACAATGAAACTTTATCATCAGCAACCTGTCGCCCAAACAACAACCTCCATTCCTCCCATCTAGACCAAGCTGCCTCATATGCCTCCCATGTACCCCTAGCCAGTGACACCGAGATCAAACTGTGTGCCGCCCGAAAGGCAGGTCCCAAAGGTTCAACGGCCATGGGTCTCCAGTCTCCTCCGCCTCTGGCGCCAACTGCCAAAACCAGTCCCACTGTAAACGAGACAAGGCATCAGCTATGTAATTGTCCACCCCGGGAACGTGCACTGCCGTAACCCAAGCGTTGAGGGATAAACATACCAGAACCAACCTACGCAACACGCAAACCACTGGGGGAGAGGATGCCATCATATTATTAATCGCCTGCACGACACTCATATTATCGCAATTGAATTGAACCTTTTTATTACAAAACCTATCCCCCCACACTGTCAATGTCACAACAATTGGAAAGAGTTCTAGCAACGTAAGGTTCCGAACCCAATCTTTGGACTTCCAAGAATCGGGCCAACTTCCCACGCATCAACGGCTGTGACAAAAAGCCCCAAAACCCACGCTGCCCGCCGCATCCGTAAATAAATCCAAATCACTTGAACTAACCAGTTTGTCCAAAACCAATGAACGATCATTATAAAACCCCAAAAACTCTTCCCACACCTCAAGATCATCCCTCATCTCCCTACCCAGGCACACATAATGATGAAGATGCAACAACCCCGCCGTAGCCGCCGCCAACCTCCTACAGAAGACCCTCCCCATTGGTAAAATTCAGCACACAAAATTCAATTTTCCTAACAGAGACTGCAACTCCTTCAACGTTAGCTTTTTCCTGCGACAGGCCCCTTTTACCTCGCTAGGCAGTTGCCCCAGCTTCTCCTCAGGTAGCCGACACTCCATCTTGACGGTGTCGATACAAATCCCCAAAAAGGTTAAAACTGTAATCGGCCCCTCCGTCTTTTCCCCCGCCAGTGGGATTCCAAAACACAGAGTAACAGTCTCCAACGTATGCAAAAATAACGAACAAACTGCAGATCCAGCTGGCCCAACACACAAATAATTGTCTAAGTAGTGAATAACCGACGACCAACCTGATTCCTTCCTAACTACCCATTCAACAAATGTAAATAAGCACAAGAAATAGAACATCCCATCAGCAAACATCTATCAATAAAATAACACCCCTCCCAGTAACATCACAACAAATGTAAACTCCCAGGGTGGACCAGCAAAAGGCGAAACGCAGATTCCACATCCGCCTTGGCTAACAATGCTCCCTGCCCATACTCCCTAACCCAGGCCACAGCCGCATCAAATGAGGTATAAACCACTGCACAAAGGTCATTGCCAATACCATCATCGAACGAAAAGATGATGTATAAGCCAAAATTTATTCGGCTCCTTTTTGGACACTACCCCAAGCGGTGACACCCTCAAATTCGCCACAGGGAGAGAAACAAAGGGTCCCGCCATCCTACCCAATGCCACCTCCTTAGCCAATTTTTCAGTTACAGCACTTGGGTACTGTAGTGCGGATCTCAAATTACGCCGTACTATTGGGAACTCCCCCCTCCACATACGGAATCCGAAACCCAAACTCAAAACCCTTTCACAACAACAACACTACCGCCTTGTCTGGGTACTCATTTAGGAACGGCCGCATCGTGGCCAGTTCCACTGGACTCCACCCCTTTTCCAGAGCTATCACTGCCTTTGGACTTATTCCCCTTAAAACACCGGGACGCCCCATGCGAACCCCCACAACTGGAACACTCATGCTTAAATTTACATTTTGTTCCAAATTTACAGGTCCCTTCATTAAAAGAGAAACAAAGCCCCTTCTGGGAGGCTGGCGAGCGTCCCGACGTATCGGGACCCCCGGTGCCTGATGGAAAGGACTGCCCAGACCAAGCCGCTGCAGTCACTCTCAACCACAGCCCAATATCCTTGTGATCCCACCGGATACTGGGCCTTACTGCCTTCGTCATACCTTAACCAAGCTTGTCCCCCGTAAACCCTGTACGCCTCACCTATCGCATCTATGTAACAGAAAAGGGCGGAGCAATGCTCCGGCGCCTTCTCCCCAATAATGCTAGCTAAGATTGCAAATGCTTGAAAGCAGTTAGAAAAAGTGCGGGGGATCAATCTGTATCTCCGCTTTTCCTCCCTCTTTTTTTCGACTCATCTTTTTTGGCTCTATCAAGATTGAATCTTTCCAATGGAAGCAAAGAGAATATCTCCACATATGCCCCTTTCCATATCTTATCCCTCACGTCCTGCTTCAAATGGGCCCCCAGGGGACCCTCAAAGCAGACATACTGTACACCTCCCCTTTAGCTGAATCATCCAACCTAGGGGGTCATCCTCCTTATCTTTCTTGCCGCCTTTCTCAGACAACTTGTCCTTCTCCAAACCGCTCCCCGGGACTACTCTAACCAGCGTGTCCCCCGCCGTAGTCCCACCCACCGACATCCCTCCCACAGAACCTAGCCCACTACCCACTGACCCCGGTCTCCCCCATTGTCCCGTTCCCCAACAATTCCCAGCCGACAGCCCCGCCCCCACCCAGGCCGGAACTGACTGCACAACAGGAGGAGGAGAGGGGACCCCCCCTCAGTACCTGCCCCAACACCCCAAGAAGATCAAACAAATCCCTGCCCACCTCCCCAGCATGCACACCCGCACTCTGGACAAGTAACAGGGGGATAGAAGGAGAGAGTAAAGGGGTACACTCACCTGACTGCCTGGGTGCTGTGTGCCCATCAGTCGTCAGTCCTGCATCCTGTTGAGCCACGATCCTTTCATCCACTGCAGCCAAGCCAGGAAGTTGCACCATGGACATCAAAACCAAAGTCTGGAGAGCAGTCCCTCCCCCTCCCACCGAGGAGAAGGACGCAGGGGAAGGAGAGTGAGCATCTGTGCGCACGTGTAGCCCGGACCCTGGCAGCGCCAGGTAGCATGGTGAGGACCACTGAAGATCTGAAGTTCGTGCCGCCGACCCTGCAGTGGTATCCTGATGCTGAGCAGGTTCCAGACAAGGTAGGACACACTGCGAGCCCGCCGACCCTGTTCCCACTCCATCGCCGCCATCTTGTAATGGCAGAGGGGCGGCCTTCCGCCTCCACCGCGAGTCCTGCTGGCCAACCGGATTCCTCCCTCCCCTGGATTGCTGAGAAGCAGCGGACCTCCCGGCATCCTGGGTCGGAGGGTCCCTGGAGGGGCTCCGCCTATCGTGCTGGGCTCGCGGGGCCTCATCAGGGCTAAGGCGTGCCAGAGGCCTGGTCCTCCGTGGCCGTCGGGAAGAGAGAGGGGGAGCAGCAACCGGCGGCACCCCAGGCCCCTGGAGCAGGCCAGACAACTGGGCCTGCACCCAATCCGCTCCGTACAGTGCTGCAGACTCACGCAGCCGAGCGATGATGTCGTGCATGGATGCCATGAAGCCATATTCACAAGTGCGGAGCAGAGCTTCCTGACACTGATGTTCTTCAGGGCGACTGCCGTTGGTCTTCATGAGCTTTTATTTGTAAAGCCCGCCCGCCTGCAACCAAACCCCGCCTCTCAACCCAACTTACCAACCCGTCCACCAATGGGCTTCCGTCCAGACATGCCCACGTCATGTGGGTCCTCCCCCCTAGGCTTCGCCTCCAGTCTATCCCCTTCTATACTCGTGTATAAACACTGCAAACACATGTACTAACGCTCCCAATCATCCTACAAGTCCCAAAGAAGGTATTCAGCAGAAGAGGCGTATGCCTTACTGGCCTCTGAAACTGATATCGCCAATGAGGGAGAAGAGGAAGATGCCCCATTCCTCTATTTTTCCTCTTCTTCCTCCTCCTCTTCCGGTGAAGAGCGACCCCAAAGAAGGCACCCCTGAACTATTGCTGAGGCAACTTCTGAAAGTGCAGTTTCCAATGTGGACCCCAAATTATAAGCCTCAGCTTCCTGACTTTGTGGGCAGGTCAGGAATTCAAATTAATACTGAAGGATCACAGAAATCTACTATTTCAAAATCTTTTTCTCTGATGAGTTTATAGATTTTCTGGTGGCCCAAACAAATTTGTATGCCCAACAATTTATAGAACAAAATGCCAGGCCCCAGAGGTGGACCCCAGCAAATGCAGCAGAGATGAAGATTTTCTGGGGTCTTATTCTGCATATGGGCATACTGAAGAAACCAAAAATTCGACAGTACTGGAGTACAGATGTCTTGTATAATACTTGTATAATCTATAGAATGGCCATGACCAGGGAACACTTTGAAATGATCCTGAAATTCTTACACTATGATGATAATGCACAGTGTCTGCCCCGAGATGCCCCAAACTTTGACCACCTATACAAAGTCAGGCCAGTCATTGACCACTTTAATGCCAAATTTGCTGCGTCCTCCATCCCCGATCAGAACATTGCAATAGATGAGTCTCTGATCAGTTTCAAAGGGAGGTTGAAATTCCACCAATACCTGACCACAGTACGACATTAAGATGTATAAAATGTGTGAGAACAGCTCAGGGTACACCCACAAATTTAGGGTTTATGAAGGAAGGAGTCCCCAGAATGCCCCCCAATCCTAGGAGTTAGTGGGAAAATAGTGTGGGATTTGCTGCACCCACTGCTGGGCCAGGGTTGTCACCTATATGTGGATAACTTTTACACCAGCATCCCACTCTTTAGATGCCTCAGTTCCAGAGGAACTGCAGCTTATGGGACAGTGCGGGGAAATCAGAGAGGCCTCCCTAGGACACAGATTGCGCAGCGCCTCAGAAGGGGTGAGCATAGGGCCATCTGCAATGAAAACATGCTGTTGGTCAAGTATAAGGACAAGAGGGATGTCCTTGTACTGACCACAATTCATGGCATGCAGCAGCATCCCTGTCCCTCTGCGTGGCACCAGTACCACTGCCCCCAAGCCAGACTGCATCCTGGCATACAGTAAGTACATGGCAGGGGTTGATCTATCTGATCAAGTCCTGAAGCCGTACAGTGCCATGCAGAAAACAAGAGTGTGGTACAAAAAGCTGGCCATGCACATCATGCAGATGGCGGTGTATAATGCTTACGTGCTATCACGATGTGCAGGACGGACAGGAACTTTCCTTGAGTATCAGGAGGGGATATTTGGGAACCAAGAATTGGTAGGCCCCAGTACTTCTGAAACTGAAGGTGCCCGTATTGTACCAGGGCAACATTTTCCCAGTGAAATCCCACAAACTGCAAAAAAGGGAAGACCCAAAAAAAAAGGTGCAGAGTGTGTTTCAAAAGGGGGATAAGGAAAAATACCACTTATCAGTGCGACACCTGCCCCAAAAAACCTTGTCTGTGCATGAAGGAGTGCTTCAGACTGCATCACACTTCATGGATTATTAATTTCCATGGAATATCACCTCCTTATACCATCATGTACTCTGCACAGATTTACCTTTCATCCTCTGTTATGCAAGAATTTCTGGAAAATAATTGTCATACCAGCGGGGTCCAAATGCTTGCCATACCCCTTGACAATTTTTTAAGGGGTGTCATTTCCAAACTGAGGTCATTTGTTAGGGTTTCCACTCTCCTGGCACTTCAGGGGATCAGCAAATGCGACATTTTACCTGAAAATTATTACAGCAAAATCTGCCCTCCAAATATTGTTCTGTCCCTTCTCGGGCCCGCTGTGTGACCATACCGCAGTTTACATTCACATGTGGGGTATTTCTTTAGTCAGGAGTAATTTTAAGTAAGTAATTTTTCATTTTCACATCCCAATGGTTAAAAATTCTGTGAAACTCCTGTAAGGTCAAAGTGCTCACTACACCTCTTGATACATTCCTTGAAGGGTCTAGTTTCCTAAATAGAGGCATTTGGGGGGGTTCCACTTTTCAGGCACTTAAGGGGCTCTGCAAATGCAAGATGGTGCCTGTAACAGATTCCAGCAAAATCTGCCCTCCAAAATCCCAATAGCCCGCCTTCCGTTCTTTACCCTACTGTGCGTCCATACATCAGTTACATCCTCATGTGGGATAATTTCATGCTCGGGAGAAATTGCATAACAGATTATGGAATGTATTTTCTCCTTTAACCCCTTATGAATGTGTAAACTCTAGAGCTCAATAAATATATTAGTGACAGAAATTGAAAAGTGTAAATTTGACCTCCATTTTGTTTTAATTGCAGTGAAATGCTGAAAGGGTTAAGAAACTTTCTAAATGCTGTTTTGGATTCTTTCAGGAGTGCAGTTTTGAGAATGGGGTGATTTATGGGGGTTTCTATTAGAGAGGCCTTTCAAGACCCCTTCAGAGCTGAACTGGTCCCTTGAAAAATGTGTTTTGGAAATATTCTCGAAAATTTGGAAAATTACTGCTTGAATTGTAAGTCTTATAATATCTGAAAAAAATGAAAGGGGGATTAAAGTTTGATACCAACATAAAGCAGAGATATGATAAATTATATTTATGAGGTAATTTGGGTAGTCTGACTTTCTATATGAAAGGCATACAATTTCAAAGTTTGAAAACTGCATTTTTTACCAAATTTTCACCAAATTTCCAATCAAAGACAAAACATATCAACCAAAATTTACATGAAGTACAATGTGTCACAAAAAAACATCTCAGAATCACTTTGATAACTTAAAGCGTCTCAATGTTACTACCACATAAAGCGACTCATGTCAAATTTGAAAAATGAAGCCTGGTCCTTAAAGAGGTTGCCCAGGCATTTTTTTTAATGCCTGGACAACCTGGGGAGGTGAAAAAAAATTGAAAAAAAAAAATCATACCTGTTCCCGGAGCTCCGCTGCCCTCCCGACGCTTTCCAGTCCTTCTGCACCGGTGGCTTCTCACGGGTCTCTTCCATGAGTTCATTTCCACGTGACCATTGAGGCCAATCAGCGGCCTCCTCAGGCCTCAGGAGGAGACCCGTGATGTCACAGTTAGTAACATTGCATGCCCTTCACTGAGGCCACTAATTGGCCTCAACAGTCACATGTGGCTGGGACTTTTTTTTTCACTGCCCTACCACCTATTTACCTTTACCATTTTTACCTGGACAACCCCTTTAAGATACTTTTAGGTTGTGTCCTTAAGGGGTTAACATATGATCAGTTATGCAGATTCTTGTCATGTAACTGCATTATTACTGTTTTTCTCCTAAAAATCTACCGTATTTTTCGGACTATATGACGCACTTTTTTTCCCCAAAATTTTGGAGGAGAATTGGGGCTGCGTCTTATAGTCCGAATGTGGGTGCTGGGGGGGGCGGGGAGGAGCAGGGTTTGCAGCATCGCCCCACTCCTGCCACCGCCTGCTTCATGTAGCTGGGCTTCCTGCAGCAGTAAAAGTGGGGCGATGCTGCAGGCCCTGGGCTTGGAGGAGAGGGTGCACCGCCGGTGCAAACCCATCCCGACATCCGCCATGCCGTTACGGCAGATGCCGGATGCCGGGTCTGTAAAGATGATGGTGGCCGCTCTGCTACTGAGAGGTCGCCATAGCTACTGGGTCTCCGCTGATCGCGGGCATTACTACCTGTATATTCCCAGCCCCCCCCCCAAAAAAATATATAAACACTATCCCCGGGCCCGGTAGGTACCTGTCTCATTGCAGGCCGGCTCCTGCGTGGCAAGATCGCAGGAGCCAACCTGTTCCTGTGACAGCCGGGAGCCTTCTGAAGGCTCCCAGGCCTGTCATAGTAATATTACTATTGCGGCTCTACTATGACCAGCCTCAATAGTAATGTACAGAATCTCCCATAGACTGCAGTCAAATGATTGCAAGTTCAGCCCCCTAGGGGGGCTAATAAAATAGTAATTTTCTTGGCTGAGACAGCTATCCATGAGCTGGATGATGCGGTATCTCTTTTCTTGGGAATTTTTTTTTCATGGCTGTTCCTTGATTTGAACCAGTGATATTTTGTAGGGGAATCAACCTAATAACACACTGAGCTCTTAGGGAATGTGAGAACAGATTGTAATTTGTAGCATACAAATTTTTCCATCACCAGGAGCAAAACAGTAACAATGTAGTTACATGACAAGAATCTGCAGAACTAATCATATGCTAAATAGTTACAAGTCACATTTATGTATGAGATAGCCAAGATGATTGTCTATAATATGATGGTAGTCTCACGTTCCAAGCTGTAGTGGATGGTGAGATATGGAGCCTGAAAGTCACAAGTTTTAAACATTGTTACCCTTTTGCTCGTCAGTGTATATTGGGTCGAGACTGGAGAAGACAGGCGGCCCACTCTCTATGGACATACAAGGCATTGTCATTTTTAGGATGGGTTCACACAGCCATAATATATCCTTATAGTGTGGACTAAGTTACAGACATAAACCCCATCCCAGCCAAACCTATGATGTTGTAAGTCTGCATCATTAAACCTGCATTCGGGACAGGATATGTGGCTATATTATGGCTGAGTAGGAGATTTTCCTACATATTTTATACTCACCCTCTTTATCTACCTAATCTTTATATGTTGTATATACAGGTGCATCTCAATAAATTAGAATATCTGTGAAACGTTCATTCATTTCAGTAATTCAGTAATACAATTCATAATCAGCGTCTTCCATGATTGTGTGTTACTGAACCAGACTGAGGGACCATTTAAAGGCTTAGGAAACCTTGGCAGGTGACACTGAATTTACAATACTGAACTGAACTTACAATATTCTAATTTTCTTAGATTTGGGTTTTCATTGCCTGTAATCCATAATCAACATTTACAGAAATAAAACACTTGAAATAGAAGACTCTGTGTGTAAAGAATCTAGAAAATATAGGAGGTCACTTTTTTAATTCAATTATTGAAAGAGTTAAAACGTTTCAAAGATATTCTAATTTATTGAGATGCAGCTGCACTATTTTAACAATGAGACCATTTTGTTTGAGCATTTCTTTCCATATCTCACTACATCAGTTTTCGTAATGTTCTCTGTGGTTCTTACACAAGGATTACACTTTTTATCTCTTTTTGTTCTGTGGTCACTTTTACTAAACTGATGTAAGATACAGTAAGATACAGAAATGCTCCCTAAGTTCCTTCATGAGATATCTCAATGGTTTTACATGACAAGCTCTTAAAAGGAGTCTGTCACAGACCTTTAATAGATACCCCACAAAAATTATCCCAGCTATCCCATTTGGATAACCTTTAATAAAATGTGTGCAAGAGCCAGAAGCACCTGGAACTTGTGGTGGGCGACAGATTTGATCTTGCTTGTACTTGGCAAAGGATTGTGATGACTCCTTACGCTGACATAGAGCCAAGCTGAATTGGTCACTAATCGTTCAACCAGAAAGTTGGGACATTGGCTTCTCCATTTCATAGAGCGTGACTTCTGCTAATAGACCACCTACCCACTCTAAAACCAGCAGTAGAGCTGGGCATCTTGGTATCCACTTATGCCACCTTGAAATTTCAGAATTCTTCTTCTAGCTATACAGTCCATCCCAGTGCCATTATGGTGAGAAGGCCATAGGAAAGCGACCTTCAACTTAGCTCGATTTTGTGTAGTTCTTGTATGACACTTAGTTAACGCTAGGTTCAAACTATCGTTCATCTCTCTGTCGTTCGGGTCCGCAAATGTAAATGCAGATGTGAACCTAGCCTAAGTTTGTCAGCTCACAGAATATCAACACCCCCTTATACAGTGGGGAAAAAAAAAGTATTTAGTCAGCCACCAATTGTGCAAGTTTTTCCACTTAAAAAGATGAGGCCGGCCTGTAATTGACATCATAGGTAGACCTCAACTATGAGAGACAAAATGAGAAAACAAATCTAGAAAATCACATTGTCTGATTTTTTAAGAATTTATTTGCAAATTATGGTGGAAAATAAGTATTTGGTCACCTACAAACAAGCAAGATTTCTGGCTCTCACAGACCTGTAACTTCTTCTTTAAGAGGCTCCTCTGTCCTCCACTCATTACCTGTAGTAATGGCTCCTGCTCGACATTGTTATCAGTATAAAAGACACCTGTCCACAACCTCAAACAGTCACACTCCAAACTCCACTATGGTGAAGACCAAAGAGCTGTGGAAGGACACCAGAAACAGAATTGTAGACCTGCACTGGGCTGGGAAGACTGAATCTGCAATAGGCAAGCAGCTTATATTCATTTTATCTAACTAATAGTAAATCTGGGCCAGTGAGTTTTCTTCCTCCTAACGAAGAAACTAGTAAGTTCCCATTCTCCCCGGCTAGTGAGTGGGGGCATGTACTGGAATGTTCGACTGGACTGACCCAGACTGTCTGTTACAAGTGTCAATATCATAGTCGAGAAGAAGACCAGCCATTTTTGCTCTGTGCACTGTTTAGAAGTAGCAGGTGTAACAGAGACTGTGAGGGGAATTTTGGGACAGACCTCATAGCTACAACTAGGACCTATGAGCTTCAGGACAGGCCTAGCACCTTTTAGGAACCTGCACCCAGCAGCTTAGGCAATTGTATACTTTTTGTACACAATCAGAGACTGCCAAGAACTAGAGTGACACTGAGTGACCCCAAGGAGAACCATCTCCAAGCCTCAGTTCCAGCCCAGTGGTCCAAATACAATATCTTCAAGGAGTTTGTATGTTCTCCCTGTGCTTGTGTGGGTTTCCTTTGGGTACTCTGGTTTCCTCCCACTCCCATCCCAACCATGACCGACTACTACTCCCATCCTCCCTAGATTCCTCTACAGAGATGCTGCATTTGGCTTGTACACTACCCACATGTTAAGATATCATGTGTAAGAGATATCATGTGCAACTTGTTTCTTTTTTTTATACTTTTTACATGTGGGAAAATGTTGAAGGCAATTGTAAATTTACTAACCCAATTGTATGTATTTGCTACCTGCTACTGGGTGGCAGTAACTAGAATATTGATGGGGGTCCAACATCCGGCACCCATACAAATCAGTTCTTCCAAGCACAGTGTACAGAGTCTGAAGCAGACAGCTCCCACACTGTTCAGTGGCCATGCCTAAGTACAGCCACTTGGCTCCTATTACAGTGAATAGCAGATGAGTTGCCATAGCACAGGACAGCCACTACACAGTGTACAGAGAGCAGACAGCTCCCACACTGTTTAGTGGCCATGCCTAAGTACTGCCACTTGGCTCCTATTACAGTGAATAGCAGATGAGTTGCCATAGCAAGCACAGCCACTACACAGTGTACAGAGTGAGTCTGAAGCAGACAGCTCCCACACTGTTTAGTGGCCATGTCTGAGTACTACCACTCGGCTCCCATTACAGTGAATAGCAGATGAGTTGCCATAGCACAGGACAGCCACTACACAGTGTACAGAGAGCAGACAGCTCCCACACTGTTTAGTGACCATGCCTAAGTACTGCCACTTGGCTCCTATTACAGTGAATAGCAGATGAGTTGCCATAGCAAGCACAGCCACTACACAGTGTACAGAGTCTGAAGCAGACAGCTCCCACACTGTTCAGTGGCCATGCCTAAGTACTGCCACTCGGCTCCCATTACAGTGAATAGCAGATGAGTTGCCATAGCAAGCACAGCCACTACACAGTGTATAGAGTCTGAAGCAGACAGCTCCCACACTGTTTAGTGGCCATGTCTAAGTACTGCCACTCGGCTCCCATTACAGTGAATAGCAGATGAACTGTCATAGCA
Source organism: Leptodactylus fallax (assembly GCA_947044405.1). NCBI lineage: Eukaryota > Metazoa > Chordata > Amphibia > Anura > Leptodactylidae > Leptodactylus > Leptodactylus fallax. The sequence goes on from CAMRHE010000264.1 coordinate 2,521,365, forward strand.
CAGGACAGCCACTACACAGTGTACAGAGAGCAGACAGCTCCCACACTGTTTAGTGGCCATGCCTAAGTACTGCCACTCGGCTCCCATTACAGTGAATAGCAGATGAGTTGCCATAGCACAGGACAGCCACTACACAGTGTACAGAGTCTGAAGCAGACAGCTCCCACACTGTTCAGTGGCCATGCCTAAGTACTGCCACTCGGCTCCCATTACAGTGAATAGCAGATGAGTTGCCATAGCACAGGACAGCCACTACACAGTGTACAGAGCTGTCTGCTTGCTGTGAACAGGTGATCAGTGGGGAGCAATAATATCTGCTCTTAGAAAACCCCTTTAAGTTTCTTCCTTATTTATGCTTATTATTAAATTCTTTATGCTCATGTCTAACTTATTGTAATAGATGACTGATTGACTAATATTTGCACATACATGAGATACACAACCAAGGAATGTTACCTATAGTATGCTTGTACCGAGACCTCGGAGCAGAGCCGCACCCCAGCTAACCCAATGGTGTGGATCAGGGCAGCCAGCCCCCACTTACCCTAAATGCATTTTAGTGAAGTGTGGCCAAATAAGACACTTGTAGGCAGGGGCGTAGCTAAGAAAGACTGGGCCCATTGCAAACTTTTGACTGGGGCCCCACACACACACACACACACCTTTCCTGACCCCCACTCAGTATAACACCCCTATTTATGGCTCCCAAACAATGACCGTTAGTGTCCGTTATACACCAAATCCGCAACATGTCCGTTTTTTTCGTGGACAAAAAATCCTACATGGAGGACTTTTGTGTCCATTAAGAAAAAAACAGTACATTAAAGTCTATGGGTAACGGACAGGTGTGCAAGGGGGTGGAAATATACATCTTAACAAAAAGTTAATAGAGATTTATTTAAAGGAAAAAAATTAGAAAATATTGTACATTTTCTACATCATATCTACTACAATACATTGTCTGAACCTTTACTTGTTACATGATGAAAGCTTCGCCCCCTGCAGGAGTGGATGGCTTATCTCATTCAGTTATCAAACCACAAGTAAGATTAGTCCAGAAAACGGCCAAGTGTCCTGCTGTGTCTTGGCTAATATAACGGTGGTTTACCATATAAAGGCTACAAGGTGCTGCATAGAGATAGACAGAAAATACCTACAGAAAACTAAGCCAGGCCACACACATTACACACTATAGTAATAGGTTCTCAGGCGACCATTGTATACTGAAACTATTGTCTGTTCAAACCAGAAAAAATGGCTCCAAAATGCCCAATCCCCAAAAAAAACAAAATAAAATGAATACGTATAATGCAACTCCTTATATAAAGAGCTACAAGAAGAGGCACATCAACGTCTACAAGGATGCTCGTAGCCCACAATGTCACATAAATGGCTTATCTGCTGTGAGAACAAAAGGATTGGGCTTGTATAAATTCTGAAACAATTTTAAAGGGGTACTCCCATCTCACGGGTTACCCTTACCCTCCAACTTCTGAAAAAGGGGAAAAATCTGCACCACACGTAGAGTGCTCTGGCAAATTCGGGCATCGTCAATCCAACCTCCAGCACTGCCAATGCACCATGATCCCACAAAGTACAATTTAGTGGCCCCAAAATGGTATTATGATGATTGTGATAACCGCACAGTATAATGCCCCCTTAATATGGCCCCCACAGTATGTCACCCTCAATCTGGCCCCCAAACTGTATAATGTCCCCTTAATATGGCCCCCACAATATAATGCTCTCTTCATTCTGGCCACCACAAGATAATGCCCTGCACATTGTGGTCCCCACAGTAATAATATCCCTTCCTGGTGTCCCTACAGTATAATGTCCCCCTTAATATGGCCCCACAGTCAGTGGTGAACCTAGCCTCTTTTTCTGCCTGAGGCGGACTATTGAAAGACGCCCCCCCCAAAAAAAAAATATATAAAATTGCGTTTACATGCTGTTAGCGTCACACACTGTTATTGTCGTACAATAAACATACACAAACTTATGAAACAGTTTTTAAGAATTCTTCTTCCTGTATTACTTCAGTATCAGATCAACAACACGGCATTAACAATGAAAGTAACTTCACACATCTTCTGCTTGGTGGATGGACGAGCCCACGTGGCCCCCATTCTCTATAATAGGAGCGCCGCAGATAGCTGAGGACTGGACTTCGGGTATCTTTGGCACTCCCATTAAAGTGAATGAGAGCCACGCGGGTTCATCCATCCACCAAGTGACACGCTTACACATGTGGACAAAAATTGTTGGTACCCCTCGTTTAATGAAAGAAGAACCCACAATGGTCACAGAAATAACTTGAATCTGACAAAAGTAATAATATATAAAAATTCTATGAAAATGAATTCCCACCAGGTGGAGGGAAAAAACCCAATTCTCAGGCTCAGTGGGGGTCTCAGCAGACAGACCCCCATCACTCAGGTATTTATCCTCTATCATTTAGGTGTATACAGGGCAGTAACATTTTGTGACTTACAGGTGACGTCTCTGACTAATCGGCCACATTTCCCTTCTCTTCCCTTTGGACCGCCATGACCACTTCTTCCAGCTGTGACTTGTCTCTGTAAAGTTTGTAACACAGACATCTTTGGCTCTTCACTTTTCCAGGCACCCGACCCACATTGTCCTCACCTGCACACCCATCCTGCTGTTACCCCAATTATAAAATATATGATATAACCCCCCCATAATGAATAATACCCCCAAGTGCATATTTATATTAATAATGTCCGTGTATAAATAGTGACCCTTATTAATAATGCCCCAGGTGTTAACTAATTAAAAGGTTTTCCAGGTCATTAATAAACTAATCAGTGGGGCTCAAAAACCCAGGACCCCCACTGATCAGCTGTTTGAATGAACTGTGGTACCTGTGTAAGCGCCGTGACTGCTTCTCTGTTTACATAGTGTCATTCATCTCATAGCGGCCATGTCATGTAACTACAGCCTTGTCCTATACACGTCTTGTGACAAGGCTGGAATGACATCACACGGTCACTATAAACAGACAGTGTGTGATATAAACAGATGCCATGGCCCCTTCATACAGCTGATCGGGGGAGGGGGGGCACTGATCTCTTATTGATAATCTGTCCTAAGGATAGAACATCAATAAAAATGAGCTGGAAAGACCCTTTAATAAAGCCCAACTGCCACCTTAAAGGGGTTGTCCAGGATAACCACTTTTTTAATATATATGAGGCTGGGGAAGGTGCTCCGGTGTCTCCCAGCGCGGTCCAGTCCTGCTGCTCCAGTGTTTTCTTCCCCTCAGCGGTCATGTGTGGTGGGGACTTCCGCCAGAAGAAAACACCAGAGCAGCAGAACCAGACTGTGGTGGGAGACATCAAAGTACAAGGGACAGGTGAGTAGGTGTTTTTTTTTTTTTAATACAGTATTACACGGTATTATGGCCCACAGCGGCCCCTGCACACAGTATTACATAGTATTATGCCCAGCAGCGGCCCCAGCACACGGTATTATGCCATGCAGCGGCCCCTGCAAACGGTATTATGCCCTGCAGTGGCCCCTGCACAGGGTACTATGCCCCGCAGCGGCCCCTGCACACGGTATTATGCCCTGCAGCAGCCCCTGCACATGGTATTATGACCTGCAGCGGCCCCTGTACACACTATTATGTCCCTCAGCAGCACCTGCACATGATATTATGCCCCGCAGCGGTCCCTGCACAGGGTATTATGCCTCGCAGCGGCCCCTGCACACGGAATTATGCTCCATAGTGGCCCCTGCACATGGTATTATGCCTCATAGTGGCCCCTGCACACGGTATTATGCCCTGCAGCAGCCTCTGCACACGGTATTATGCCCCTCAGCGGCCCCTGCACACGGCATTATGCCCCGCAGCGGCCCCTGCACAGGGTACTATGCCCCGCAGCGGCCCCTGCACACGGTATTATGCTTCATAGTGGCCCCTGCACATGGTATTATGCCTCATAGTGGCCCCTGCACACGGTATTATGCCCCGCAGCGGCCCCTGCACACGGTATTATGCTGCATAGTGGCCCCTGCACATGGTATTATGCTCTATAGTGGCCCCTGCACTCGGTATTATGCCCCATAGTGGCCCCTGCACATGGTATTATGCGGCATAGTGGCCCCTGCACTCGGTATTATGCTCCATAGTGGCCCCTGCACTCGGTATTATGCTCCATAGTGGCCCCTGCACTCTGTATTATGGCCCATAGTGGCCCCTGCACACAGTATTATGCCCTACAGCGGCCCCTACACAAGGTATTATGCTCCATAGTGGCCCCTGCACATGGTATTATGCCCCACAGCGGCCCCTGCACTCGGTATTATGCTCCATAGTGGCCCCTGCACATGGTATTATGCCCCGCACTGGCCTCTGCACTCGGTATTATGCTCCATAGTGGCCCCTGCACATGGTATTATGCCTCATAGTGGCCCCTGCACACGGTATTATGCCTCATAGTGGCCCCTGCACACGGTATTATGCCTCATAGTGGCCCCTGCACACGGTGTTATACTCCATAGTGGCCCCTGCACACGGTATTATGCTCCACAGTGGCCCCTGCACACAGTATTATGCCCTGCAGCAGCCCCTGCACACGGTATTATGCCCCGCAGCGGCCCCTGCACACAGTATTATGCTGCATAGTGGCCCCTGCACATGGTATTATGCTCTATAGTGGCCCCTGCACTCGGTATTATGCCCCATAGTGGCCCCTGCACATGGTATTATGCGGCATAATGGCCCCTGCACTCGGTATTATGCCCCATAGTGGCCCCTGCACATGGTATTATGCGGCATAGTGGCCCCTGCACTTGGTATTATGCTCCATAGTGGCCCCTGCACTCGGTATTATGCTCCATAGTGGCCCCTGCACTCTGTATTATGCCCCATAGTGGCCCCTGCACACAGTATTATGCCCTACAGCGGCCCCTACACACGGTATTATGCTCCATAGTGGCCCCTGCACATGGTATTATGCCCCACAGCGGCCCCTGCACTCGGTATTATGCTCCATAGTGGCCCCTGCACATGGTATTATGCCCCGCAGCGGCCTCTGCACACGGTATTATGCTCCATAGTGGCCCCTGCACATGGTATTATGCCTCATAGTGGCCCCTGCACACGGTATTATTCCTCATAGTGGCCCCTGCACATGGTGTTATACTCCATAGTGGCCCCTGCATACGGTATTATGCTCCACAGTGGCCCCTGCACACAGTATTATGCCCCGCAGCGGCCCCTGCACACGGTATTATGCTTCATAGTGGCCCCTGCACATGGTATTATGCCCCGCAGTGGCCCCTGCACTCGGTATTATGCTCCATAGTGGCCCCTGCACACGGTATTATGCCTCATAGTGGCCCCTGCACTCGGTATTATGCTCCACAGTGGCCCCTGCACACAGTATTATGCCCCGCAGTGGCCCCTGCACACGGTATTATGCTCCATAGTGGCCCCTGCACATGGTATTATGCCCTGCAGTGGCCCCTGCACTTGGTATTATGCTCCATAGTGGCCCCTGCACACGGTATTATGCTCCATAGTGGCCCCTGCACTCAGTATTATACTCCATAGTGGCCCCTGCACATGTAATTATGCCCCATAGTGGCCCCTGCAAACGTAATTATGCCCCATAGTGGCCCCTGCACACAGTATTCTGCTCCATAGTAACCCACCCATGAACTATTATTATACTCTGAGGTCTAAAAGACCCCAGCGTATAATGATCGGAGACCCAGGTGGTGACAAACATAAAAACCAGTGTTACTTACATGGGCTCCGGTGCACTCCCTGCTTTTGGCCCTCTTCAATGTCGCACAGACTGGCATCGCAACATAATGACATCGGCCTGGCTTACGTGAGGCCTGGGACGTCACCAAAGAAGGCCGAAGCCTGCTGGGAGTAACATCGGATCGCTGGAGAGGTGAGTAACATTGGTTTTTATGTTTATCACCTCCCCTGGGTCTCCGATTATTATACTCCGTGGTCTGAAAATACCCCAGAGTATAATAATAGTAGTAATTGGCCTCACTTACTGATCCCCGCTGCTGCTAACAGCCGCTTCTGATTCCCCCTTCTGCGTCCCATAGCAGAAGGGGAAGCAGAGGCGGCCACAGCAGGCGCGGGGATCGATAAGTGAGTAAATAGGCCGTTACCTGCTAGGGATACTCCAGCAGGTTACGGCCTAATTATATATATAAAAAAAAAAAAAAAAGTTATCCAAACCCACCTGCGATCCCATGATGGAGCCGATGCCTCCTCTTTCTCACCCGCGACCGTGTCTCAGCGTAGGAGGCGCAATGACGTCATTGTATCGCCGCCTGCGCTGAGATGCGGAGAACTCGTAAACCAGCCGAGGACAGGTATCGCACAGCTCTGTTTTTTTTATTATTATTTTTTTAAGTGGCCTGTCCTGGGCTGGTTTATGGCAAATAGAATGTAAAAAATGCCGCCCCCCCCCCCCCAGACAGTGACAGACAGTGCCCCCTGAGGCGGCCGCCTCACTTCGCCTCATTAGCGGTGTGCCCCTGCCCACAGTATAACGTCCCCCTTAATATGGCCTCCACGTTATCATTTACCGCTCAGGCTAATGGCCCCCCTCCTGATGCCCCCATTGTATAATGGCTCCCTCAAAATGACCCCACGATATAATGTCCCCAGAAAAATGCATAAACAAAAAAACCTAATACCTCCCTCATTGGTCTGCAGTACACTCCGGTCTCTGCTGCCATCTCTCTACTTCGCCTCTCGCTGCCTTCAAGCTGCCAGAAACTTGCGGCTTCACCAGTGTACTTACTGCAGATAGGTTGAAGCTGGGGCATACCTCCCGCCGCATGGAATCGGGGACAGTTGGGAGGTATGGTACCTGCTCCCCTTGGTAGTTCCTGGCTGCTTCTACCATACTGCTGCTTGGTTTTTGGGATGGTGCTGATCAATGTTACTCACAGCTCAGGAAAGCAGTGCTGTGCTGACTTCCTAACTCCACCGACCTGAGCGTGCACGTTACTGATGCCGCCATCTACACTATCCACTAGCCAGAAAACAGGTTCGCTGATCATGAACCCAACTATGGTAAGCACGCTTGCCACAATCCCTTGTACTCCCTTACATTTTTGTGTGGCAATCTTTTCTTTTCCTATGTTTACCCGCCATTTCTTCTTAGAGCTCCTCCAAGATGAACCAACAGGACAAGCCCCAGTTTACTGCTCCGGGTCACGCGCCTGTCTACAGTGCTGTACTAGGGCAGCAGAGTATTGCACATGCTCAGCAGTCATCCTACAGCCTCCAGTATAGATGCAGAGAGGTGGCCGCAGCCAAGGACAACATCGCAAATGGGAGCATATCTGACAAAATACTTAAGATGGGAATGCACATTACTGGAAATCCTGTCTGTAGAAGGTATAAGGTCTGTGTATGGTGTAAAGAATTTACTTTTTTGCCAATAAAATGATGAGGGGGAGCCTGATGAATGAACATGAACATCAACTCAAATCAATATTATATTACATGTCTCAGCTGCTGCAGAACACCATCATACACACCTCAGCTGCTGCAGAACACCATCATACACCTCAGCTGCTGCAGAACATCATAATACACCCCTCAGCTGCTGCAGGACATCATAATACACACCTCAGCTGCTGCAGAACATCATAATACACCTCAGCTGCTGCAGAACATCATAATACACCTCAGCTGCTGCAGAACATCATAATACACAGCTCAGCTGCTGCAGGACATCATAATACACACCTCAGCTGCTGCAGGACATCATAATACACACCTCAGCTGCTGCAGAACATCATAATACACACCTCAGCTGCTGCAGAACATCATAATACACACCTCAGCTGCTGCAGAACATCATTATACACACCTCAGCTGCTGCAGAACATCATAATACGCCTCAGCTGCTGCAGAACATCATAATACACAGCTCAGCTGCTGCAGAACATCATAATACAAACCTCAGCTGCTGCAGGACATCATAATACACATCTCAGCTGCTGCAGAACATCATTACACACCTCAGCTGCTGCAGAACATCATAATACACACCTCAGCTGATGCAGAACATCATTACACACCTCAGCTGCTGCAGAACATCATAATACACCCCTCAGCTGCTGCAGAACACCATCATACACACATCAGCTGCTGCAGAACATCATAATACACACCTCAGCTGCTGCAGAACATCATAATACACACCTCAGCTGCTGCAGAACATCATTATACACACCTCAGCTGCTGCAGAACATCATAATACACCTCAGCTGCTGCAGAACATCATAATACACAGCTCAGCTGCTGCAGGACATCATAATACACACCTCAGCTGCTGCAGGACATCATAATACACACCTCAGCTGCTGCAGAACATCATAATACACCTCAGCTGCTACAGAACATCATAATACACACCTCAGCTGCTGCAGAACATCATAATACACAGCTCAGCTGCTGCAGGACATCATAATACACACCTCAGCTGCTGCAGGACATCATAATACACACCTCAGCTGCTGCAGAACATCATAATACACCTCAGCTGCTGTAGAACATCATAATACACCTCAGCTGCTGCAGAACATCATAATACACAGCTCAGCTGCTGCAGGACATCATAATACACCCCTCAGCTGCTGCAGAACATCATAATACACCCCTCAGCTGCTGCAGAACATCATAATACACACCTCAGCTGCTGCAGAACATCATTATACACACCTCAGCTGCTGCAGAACATCATAATACACTCCTCAGCTGCTGCAGGACATCATAATACCTCAGCTGCTGCAGAACATCATTATACACACCTCAGCTGCTACAGGACATCATAATACACCTCAGCTGCTGCAGAACATCATAATACACAGCTCAGCTGCTGCAGAACATCATAATACAGACCTCAGCTGCTGCAGGACATCATAATACACATCTCAGCTGCTGCAGAACATCATAATACAGATCTCAGCTGCTGCAGAACATCATAATACAGACCTCAGCTGCTGCAGGACATCATAATACACACCTCAGCTGCTGCAGAACACCATCATACACACCTCAGCTGCTGCAGAACATCATCATACACACATCAGCTGCTGCAGAACATCATAATACACATCTCAGCTGCTGCAGAACATCATAATACACCTCAGCTGCTGAAGAACATCATAATACACAGCTCAGCTGCTGCAGAACATCATAATACACACATAAGATGCTGCAGAAAACCATAATACACACCTCAGCTGCTGCAGGACATCATAATACACACCTCAGCTGCTGCAGAACATCATAATACACACCTCAGCTGCTGCAGAACATCATAATACACACCTCAGCTGCTGCAGAACATCATAATACACACCTCAGCTGCTGCAGGACATCATAATACACACCTCAGCTGCTGCAGAACATCATAATACACACCTCAGCTGCTGCAGAACATCATAATACACACCTCAGCTGCTGCAGAACATCATAATACACACCTCAGCTGCTGCAGAACATCATAATACACACCTCAGCTGCTGCAGAACATCATAATACGCCTCAGCTGCTGCAGAACATCATAATACACAGTTCAGGTGCTGCAGAACATCATAATACACACCTCAGCTGCTGCAGAACATCATAATACACAGTTCAGGTGCTGCAGAACATCATTATACACACCTCAGCTGCTGCAGAACATCATAATACACAGCTCAGCTGCTGCAGAACATCATAATACAAACCTCAGCTGCTGCAGGACATCATAATACACATCTCAGCTGCTGCAGAACATCATTACACACCTCAGCTGCTGCAGAACATCATAATACGCCTCAGCTGCTGCAGAACATCATAATACACAGCTCAGCTGATGCAGAACATCATTACACACCTCAGCTGCTGCAGAACATCATAATACACCCCTCAGCTGCTGCAGAACACCATCATACACACATCAGCTGCTGCAGAACATCATAATACACACCTCAGCTGCTGCAGAACATCATAATACACACCTCAGCTGCTGCAAAACATCATTATACACACCTCAGCTGCTGCAGAACATCATAATACACACCTCAGCTGCTGCAGAACATCATCATATACACATCAGCTGCTGCAGAACATCATAATACACCTCAGCTGCTGCAGAACATCATAATACATACCTCAGCTGCTGCAGAACATCATAATACACAGCTCAGCTGCTGCAGAACATCATAATACACAGCTCAGCTGCTGCAGAACATCATAATACAAACCTCAGCTGCTGCAGGACATCATAATACACATCTCAGCTGCTGCAGAACATCATTACACACCTCAGCTGCTGCAGAACATCATAATACACACCTCAGCTGCTGCAGAACATCATAATACACACCTCAGCTGATGCAGAACATCATTACACACCTCAGCTGCTGCAGAACATCATAATACACCCCTCAGCTGCTGCAGAACACCATCATACACACATCAGCTGCTGCAGAACATCATAATACACATCTCAGCTGCTGCAGAACATCATAATACACCTCAGCTGCTGAAGAACATCATAATACACAGCTCAGCTGCTGCAGAACATCATAATACACACCTCAGCTGCTGCAGAGCATAATACACACCTCAGCTGCTGCAGAACATCATAATACACACCTCAGCTGCTGCAGAACATCATAATACACACCTCAGCTGCTGCAGAACATCATAATACACACCTCAGCTGCTGCAGGACATCATAATACACACCTCAGCTGCTGCAGAACATCATAATACACACCTCAGCTGCTGCAGAACATCATAATACACACCTCAGCTGCTGCAGAACATCATAATACACACCTCAGCTGCTGCAGAACATCATTATACACACCTCAGCTGCTGCAGAACATCATAATACGCCTCAGCTGCTGCAGAACATCATAATACACAGCTCAGCTGCTGCAGAACATCATAATACAAACCTCAGCTGCTGCAGGACATCATAATACACATCTCAGCTGCTGCAGAACATCATTACACACCTCAGCTGCTGCAGAACATCATAATACACACCTCAGCTGCTGCAGAACATCATAATACACACCTCAGCTGATGCAGAACATCATTACACACCTCAGCTGCTGCAGAACATCATAATACACCCCTCAGCTGCTGCAGAACACCATCATACACACATCAGCTGCTGCAGAACATCATAATACACACCTCAGCTGCTGCAGAACATCATAATACACACCTCAGCTGCTGCAGAACATCATTATACACACCTCAGCTGCTGCAGAACATCATAATACACCTCAGCTGCTGCAGAACATCATAATACACAGCTCAGCTGCTGCAGAACATCATAATACAAACCTCAGCTGCTGCAGGACATCATAATACACATCTCAGCTGCTGCAGAACATCATTACACACCTCAGCTGCTGCAGAACATCATAATACACACCTCAGCTGCTGCAGAACATCATAATACACACCTCAGCTGATGCAGAACATCATTACACACCTCAGCTGCTGCAGAACATCATAATACACCCCTCAGCTGCTGCAGAACACCATCATACACACATCAGCTGCTGCAGAACATCATAATACACATCTCAGTTGCTGCAGAACATCATAATACACACCTCAGCTGATGCAGAACATCATAATACACACCTCAGCTGCTGCAGAACATCATTATACACACCTCAGCTGCTGCAGAACACCATAATACACCCCTCAGCTGCTGCAGAACATCATAATACACACCTCAGCTGCTGCAGAAAATCATAATACACACCTCAGCTGATGCAGAACATCATAATACACACCTCAGCTGCTGCAGAACATCATTATACACACATCAGCTGCTGAAGAACATCATAATACACACCTCAGCTGCTGCAGAACACCATAATACACACATAAGATGCTGCAGAAAACCATAATACATACATACATAAACTGCTGCAAACCACCATATTAAACACCTCAGCTGCTGCAGAACATCATATAACACACATCATCGGCTTGGGTGTCACAGCTGAGGCCTGTGATTAGGCCACCAGTGGTCACATAGGCATGCCGAGCGCCATGACATCATGATGCCCGGTGTGCCCTGGTCAACGCAGAGGCCCAAACCCAGGCTTCAGCACTAAGCCCTGATCAATGACATCACAAAAGAGCGACAGACGCCGTGAGGAGGCCCAAAAAAGGTAATGGAAGGTGAGTATGAATAATTTTTACATTTTTCACCTCCCGTGAGCCTCCACCTATTATATACTGGGGTCTGACATTTTTACTTTGTCCCAGACAAATCTACATTTGTTTGGTCTTGGGAAAAACAAACAATTTGTGATATTCGGGTTGCATCCAGCTCGGTACGAAACAATTCGCCCATCTCTAGTCTCCAAGCATGAACCTACCTTGGATACAAATAGAGACTGGCTTTATCCCTAAATAGAGACTGGCTTTATCCCTAAATACTGTAGAGAGTGGTTTTATCCCTAAATAGAAAGTGGATTTATCCATAGAGAGCCGTTTTATACATAAAGAGTGGTTTTATCCCTAAATAGAGAGCGGCTTTATCCCTGCTCTTCTAGACACAATAGTCAGCGGTCAGCTTAACAGACACATATTACCCACAACTAAACACATATGCCAAGTATGGGCTACAGAGTTACCCATCTATAAAATATACAATCTGTCCTTGTAGGATTGCCCCTCGCCATATTTATCTTATTGGATCTCTAACCTAGATCTTTCCTCATGACATCTCTTAGGCGCATCTTGTGTCTCTGATTTATATTCTGTGTACATGAGGCCTAAGACGAGTTTTATCTGTGAAACTAAATCCATGTTAGAGCCAGATTTCCCAGCCTGAAGAGTGTGTGCCAGGTGAGGGACTCCGAGCGTAATAGTTATCTATGCTCAGGGTCAGACTGGCCCACCGGGGTACTGGTGAATCACCCAATGGGCCCCGTGCCTTTAGGGGGCCCTACCGAACCCCCACTGCTTTTTTCAAAGGCAGTGGAGGTGAGGTAATGGCCCCTATTCACTTACCTGTCCCCACTCCTGGCCAAGGGGCCCCCCCCGTACTCCGCACATTACGTCATCATGACGTGATGTGTGGCGCACAGGTCCCAGGCTGAAGTGGGAAGAGGAGAGGTCGCAGGCAGGAGCGGAGTGAGGTAAGTGATGCAGCCAGGTTCTGTCTGGTTTTGTGATCCAGTTTTAAGAACTGGATCACAAAACCAGGCAGAAGTGGCGCCGCTGACCCGATTCTGCTACTAGTAGAGCAGAAAGCCACTGGCTTCCTGCTCTACTTCTCACAGACTTGTAGGTCAAAAGCCACATTGAGCCTATGGCCTACAAGCTAAGCTCCAATACTTACCTGCTCTCCAGCGCCTCCTGCTTCTTCCTGCTCTGGGCACACATGACGTCACATCAGTGCTCCCGGAGCAAGAAGGAACGGGACCGAGGAGCAGACAGGTAAGTAATGACCTAATGCTGCTATAGGGGGGACCAGTGAAGAGGCCACTGTATGGCTCATACAATGTCTCCTTCACTATCCCCCCCATACAGTGTCCCCTTCACTGGTCCCCTATACTGTATGGTGACCATTGATGGGGCCATTATATTGTTAAGGGGGGAGCCATGATGAAGGCCAATATCCTTGGGGACAATAAAGGGGTTGTCCAAGAAAACTTTTTTTTTTAATTAGGCCGGGGCAGGTAAAAGAAAAAAAAAAAACTTACTCTCCTGTCCCCAGTGTTTCCAAGCGCAGTTCGGGCATGCAGCCCTGTTGTTTTCTTCCACCGGAAGTCCCCTCTGCATTTGACTACTTGTGACGTCACGTGACCACTGAGGTCAATCAGCAGCCTAAGAGAAGGGACCTGGGACGTCACAGCCAGTGAGGACCAGACCACGCTGGGAAGACACTGGAGCATCCGGGAATAGATGAGTATGTTTTTTTGGGGGGGGGGAGGGAATCACCTCCCTTGGTCTAATATTAAATTAAAAAAAAAATTTTGCTGGACAACCTCTTTAAAGTGTGAGGCATTAGGGGGTATGTTAAAAGTCGTTGTTCAGGCATAATTTTTATATTTATGGTTTATCCTCAGGATAGGCCATAATACTCTGTAGGGGGCCGATACCCAGCCCCCGGACCGATCAGCTGTACGGAACCACTTTCTGTCCTGTACACAATACAGGGCCAGAAGCAGAAAGCTCTGTCCACTGTATATTAGCCGGGCACCTTAACTGCATCTCAGCACTTATTGAAGTCAGTAGGAGCTGAGCTGCAGTGAAGGCTCCGGGCGACTAAACAGCGGATGGAGCTTTCTGCTTCTGGCCATGTGTACAGAACGAGCGCCAGAAGTGACTCTGTACAGCTGATAGTGCCGTGTCAGCCCCCTACCGATCAGGTATTTATGGCCTATCCTGAGCATAGGCCATAAAAAAAAATTAACCCTGGACAAACCCTTTAATATGCCCCACACAATTTAATGTCCCCCCACAGGATGTTAGCCCCCCTGATGGTCCCATCACTGTTCCCCTTACAGTATAAGGGACCAGGGAAGTGGCCATAAAAAAATTTGGCCCAGACAAACCCTTTAAAGAACCTGTCCATAAATTGGAGTGACCACTGTGGCGGCTATGGAGGTGTTTAAATTAAAAAAAAAAAAAGCATACTCACCTGTCCCCAGCACCCCGTTGTCTCCTGCCTGTGTCTGTTCGGTCTCATGGAGGTGCCTCATTTCTGGAAATCCTGTACCTAATTGGTCTTAGCGGTCACATGAGGTGCAGGACTCCCAGCAAGAAGGTGCAATCATGAGATTGAATGGACACTACCAGCGGACAACGGAGCGCCGGGGACAGGTGAGTATGCTTTTTTATTTATTTATTTATTTATTTTACACCTCCTGCCCGGCACATGGGTTGCTCCAATTCCTGGACAACCTCTTCAAAGTATTTATCCATCTTTCTAATATTGATGGCCTGTCTTTAGGATAGGCCAAAAATATTACATCTGCGATGATACAACAGCCAGGACCTCTGCAGATCAGCTTTTCCAGGACAGTATGGCTACAGGTAATGGTAACAATTCTAGGAGCCACGCTGTTCACTTGCCATACAGGACATAGCAGTGGGTTTAAGTAGTGCTGTGGTGCACATCGTATGGCGGGTAAGCAGCATGGCTCCCGACATGTTATTACCTTTAGCCATCCTGTCTCGGTACAGCTGATCTGAAGGGGTCCTGGCGGTGGGCCCCTAGAAACAATTCCACTGGTGGGCCCTAGACATCCCAGTCCGACACTATCTATGCTACTAGGAGTCCCTGCCTCTCCACATAATACTGTCTGGTAGTGATTACAGTACGGTACAGTATGTCACAGGGAGGCTTCTCAGTAGCCCACAAATACAGTATAATTCTCCCCAGTGAACCACACACACTATAATTCTCCCCAGTGACCCACACACACACTATAATGCTCCTCAGTGACCCACACACTATAATGCTCCTCGGTGGCTCACACACACAGTATAATGCTCCCCAGTTTCCTTACACAATATAATACTCCCCAGTGGCTAATGAAACGATGCGGCGCAGCCGCTGTAGTGCAGTAGTAGGTTTCCCTCTAATGGAAAGGTGCTGGTGGGCCCTATTCCATTAGAGCTGTGATTGGGCTCCTGACAGCAGTACCATCAGTCAGTACTGCCTTGATCGTGGTACGGAATATGTCACAAGGTCTGTTATGGAAATGCGATATCTCTTTAAGATATCGCATAATATTTTTTTTATATCTAGCTTGTTTTTCCTTCCAAAAGTATAAGGATGCATTTACAGAAAGAGCTTGCATTACACAATATGATTTATTAACTTCCTCTTTCGATCCTAGCTATTGAAAAGTCGACACCCTGTGTCAGCTTACAAGTGATTTTTGCTTTTTATTTTTAGGGCTAACGGAAACTGTTAAGGTTAAGACCCTATAAGGAATATCATAATGATTGCTTATAGAGATGATTTAAGGGGGAGGGTCAAGGCATGTTTTATCATAATGGACACGACCATTTATTTTCCTGTATAAAATCTTATACTATGTTCAATAAAGGGAACTTGCTTAAATGCATGCATGGTGCTGACACTAAATAATGCCATTGTTGTGCCCTTTGTAAATATATCAGATGCGCCATCATATGGCACCCTGTGAATATCTGCCATCATTATTTCTCTCCTAAATATATGCCATCATGGTGCCCCCTACTGTTAGGTTCGCTGGCTTTCTATGAAATCCACTCTAGTGTGTATTCAGTCATTTCAGACTGCGAGCCTCTTATCTCTGTACAGCGATGTGGAATACGTTGGCACTATATAAATCACGGACTGTTACTAAATACATGATTTGACCCTATAGAAACACCACAAGATTAGACTTTTTTTATTGTATTACTTTTTATTAGCTTTTTGTACATGATCCACACAAAACTATGACACAATGCTAAAAGTGTAAAGAAATGCCAAAAATAAAGGTCACATGACACCATTATATAAATGGGTAAAGCTAGAAGTGGCGGCGAGTAGAAGGAAAGCACAATCTGTACTGGGTATAAGAGCGGCTAAAAGGTGCAGACGTATGGCAGCTGGTAGCAGCAGTTCTGGGAATACCATTGGCCATCTGAAAAGTAAAAAAATGTGTATGAGGGTAACTATATATATCCATATGTCATTCATGATCCAAAGGAAATCTTACAGTCAAAGCAGTCATAAAAAGTGACCTTTTAAAGGCATTGTCCAGGATTAGAAAACAGGATCTGCTTTTTAATCAAAACAGTTGTTTTTGGTACTGCAGCTCAGTTTCATGCAGAGCTGAGATCAGTGAGGTCCTGCCAGTCCCTGAGCAGGGAGAGATGGTCTAAGCTAGGCACAGGCACTACTCTGCGCCTAAGTATATGTATGTATTAATTGTGTTCAACTATGCATGTAGCGTTTGAGTGCATGTTTACATATGTATGTGAATGTGTCTGTGGGTGTGTATCTATGATTGTAGTGAGTGTGTATCTATGATTATAGTTGGTGTGCATGCCTGTATGTAATGTGTGTATCTATGATTGTAGTGAGTGTGCATGCCTGTATGTATTGAGTGTGTATCTATGATTGTAGTGAGTATCTATGATTGTAGTGGGTGTGCATGCTTGTATGTAATGAGTGTGTATCTATGATTGTAGTGAGTGTGCATGCTTGTATGTAGTGAGTGTGTATCTATGATTGTAGTGAGTGTGCATGCTTGTATGTAGTGAGTCTGTATCTATGATTGTAGTGAGTGTGCATGCTTGTGTGTAGTGAGTGTGTATCTATGATTGTAGTGAGTGTGCATGCTTGTATGTAGTGAGTGTGTATCTATGATTGTAGTGAGTATCTATGATTGCAGTGAGTGTGCATGCTTGTATGTAGTGAGTGTGCATCTATGATTGTAGTGAGTGTGCATGCTTGTATGTAGTGAGTCTGTATCTATGATTGTAGTGAGTGTGCATGCTTGTGTGTAGTGAGTGTGTATCTATGATTGTAGTGAGTGTGCATGCTTGTATGTAGTGAGTGTGTATCTATGATTGTAGTGAGTATCTATGATTGTAGTGAGTGTGCATGCTTGTATGTAATGAGTGTGTATCTATGATTGTAGTGAGTGTGCATGCTTGTATGTAGTGAGTGTGTATCTATGATTGTAGTGAGTGTGCATGCTTGTATGTACTGAGTGTGCATCTATGATTGTGCATGCCTGTATGTAATGTGTGTATCTATGATTGTAGTGAGTGTGCATGCCTGTATGTATTGAGTGTGTATCTATGATTGTAGTGAGTATCTATGATTGTAGTGGGTGTGCATGCTTGTATGTAATGAGTGTGTATCTATGATTGTAGTGAGTGTGCATGCTTGTATGTAGTGAGTGTGTATCTATGATTGTAGTGAGTGTGCATGCTTGTATGTAGTGAGTCTGTATCTATGATTGTAGTGAGTGTGCATGCTTGTGTGTAGTGAGTGTGTATCTATGATTGTAGTGAGTGTGCATGCTTGTATGTAGTGAGTGTGTATCTATGATTGTAGTGAGTATCTATGATTGCAGTGAGTGTGCATGCTTGTATGTAGTGAGTGTGCATCTATGATTGTAGTGAGTGTGCATGCTTGTATGTAGTGAGTCTGTATCTATGATTGTAGTGAGTGTGCATGCTTGTGTGTAGTGAGTGTGTATCTATGATTGTAGTGAGTGTGCATGCTTGTATGTAGTGAGTGTGTATCTATGATTGTAGTGAGTATCTATGATTGTAGTGAGTGTGCATGCCTGTATGTAATGTGTGTATCTATGATTATAGTTGGTGTGCATGCCTGTATGTAATGTGTGTATCTATGATTGTAGTGAGTGTGCATGCTTGTATGTAGTGAGTGTGTATCTATGATTATAGTGGGTGTGCATGCCTGTATGCAATGTGTGTATCTATGATTGTAGTGAGTGTTCATGCTTGTATGTAGTGAGTGTGTGTCTATGATTGTAGTGGGTGTGCATGCCTATATGTAATGTGTGTATCTATGATTGTAGTGAGTGTGCATGCCTGTATGTAATGTGTGTATCTATGATTGTAGTGAGTGTGCATGCCTGTATGTAATGTGTGTATCTATGATTGTAGTGAGTGTGTATCTATGATTGTAGTGAGTGTGTATCTATGATTGTAGTGCGTGTGCATGCCTGTATGTAGTAAGTGTGTATCTATGATTGTAGCGAGTGTGCATGCTTGTATGTAGTGAGTGTGTATCTATGATTGTAGTGAGTATCTATGATTGTAGTGGGTGTGCATGCTTGTATGTAATGAGTGTGTATCTATGATTGTAGTGAGTGTGCATGCTTGTATGTAGTGAGTGTGTATCTATGATTGTAGTGAGTGTGCATGCTTGTGTGTAGTGAGTGTGTATCTATGATTGTAGTGAGTATCTATGATTGTAGTGAGTGTGCATGCTTGTATGTAGTGAGTGTGTATCTATGATTGTAGTGAGTGTGCATGCTTGTGTGTAGTGAGTGTGTATCTATGATTGTAGTGAGTGTGCATGCTTGTATGTAGTGAGTGTGTATCTATGATTGTAGTGAGTGTGCATGCTTGTATGTACTGAGTGTGCATCTATGATTGTGCATGCCTGTATGTAATGTGTGTATCTATGATTGTAGTGAGTGTGCATGCCTGTATGTAGTGAGTGGGTATCTATGATTGTAGTGAGTGTGCATGCTTGTATGTAGTGAGTGTGTATCTATGATTATAGTGGGTGTGCATGCCTGTATGCAATGTGTGTATCTATGATTGTAGTGAGTGTTCATGCTTGTATGTAGTGAGTGTGTGTCTATGATTGTAGTGGGCGTGCATGCCTGTATGTAATGTGTGTATCTATGATTGTAGTGAGTGTGTATCTATGATTATAGTGGGTGTGCATGCCTGTATGTAATGTGTGTATCTATGATTGTAGTGAGTGCATGCTTGTATGTAGTGAGTGTGTATCTATGATTGTAGTGAGCATGTATGCCTGTATGTACTGAATGTGTATGCCTGTATATAGTGAGTGTGCGAGCATGTATGTAGTGAGTGTGCATTCATGACTGTAGTGAATGTGTATCCATCCATATTTGCAAACTCTCCTAGAAAGCTACCAACAAAGTGGTGATCTCCGGGAGCCCCAGAAGCACATGCAAATCTCCAGGGACCCTGCCAGGCCAGCCCTCATACTTATATATTATGTGGGCACATTATGTGCTGGTCATGTCCAGAAAAAGGGGCATAGCCAGCACATATTGTGTCCATGTCACAAAAAAGGGGTAAGTTGTGTCCCAAAGGGGGTGAGGCCCCACCTATAGGGACTGTGGCCCCTCCTAAAAATATTTGTAATGTACTCCATGACTGTCGCACTGCATTATGGGAAACTGATGATATACAGTACTTGTCTTCCATTTCCAATATACAGTTAGGTCCATAAATATTTGGACAGAGAACATTTTTCTAGTTTCGGTTCTGGACATTACCACAATGTTGAAGTTCAGACTTTCAGCTTTAATTCAGTGGGTTGAACAAAATGATGGCATAAAAATGTGAGGACTATAAAGCATTTATTACACACAATCCCTTCATTTCAGGGGCTCAAAAGTAATTTGACAAATGAAATAATTGTAAATAAAATGTTCATTTCTAATACTTGGTTGTTCACCCTTCGTGAAGTCAGCTCTGCTACATCTGTGTTTTTTTAACTACTTACTTGACAAGTTGAGAGCCGTGCACCAGGTTCCGCACTTTTTGGGGTTTCTGTAGGCCCAGTTAGTATAGTTTAATCGACTCCCATCCATATTGACATACTGACAACTCTGTGTGAGATACAGCGGGATAATTAATATAAAATAACCTAGAAATGATATAATCCATCTATAAGATAAGACCTCTATGGTTTCCTTAAGGTTCCTTTTCACAGTCATAAGCCTACGTTGTACGTTTTAGATTAACCCTAACCCCCCAACACTTTCACGCTACTCTCCACATGTCTCTAAATATCGCAGTCAGTTTTTATAATATGTCTGTCCTGGTATTCAAGGCAACAATATAGTGAGGTGAGCTGCAGACTCACTTCCCACTAGAGGAGGATTTTCTCAGCCTAAAAGCCTCAATAGCAATGTTATTTCTGCCAAACAACTTCTTTAAGCAAGGCCATACACATTACGCTACGTTCACACCTGCGTTCGGGTTTACGTTCTTTGGGAAACCCAATCTGCTTAAAAAGCGGTTACCCGTGGAATCCCACGGACCCCATAGACTATAATGGGGTCCGCTGGGTTTCCGCCCGTTTTCCACCCAAAAAATGCAGAGAGAAAGATCCTCTCCGCATTTATCAAGGAGATTCGGGAACATAATCCCCGAACAGAGACCGGGAACCTAGCCTTAGACGGTTATTTCATCTGAATCCACCATACACAAGCATGCTCAGTTTAGATGAGTGTGCATAGTTTCTAACTAGGAAGAGGGGAATAAGCTGGCAGACAGCTCTGATAACAAAAGGATCTGGCACGTTGACATTGGAACATACCCATACACATTAGATGGACAGACCAAAACTAACATACTGGCATCACGGACATTTCCCAGTACCAAATCTGTCAAGCCTTCCCTGATACTTACATTCTGAGCTTTATAGACTCCAATCCATACCAATCCACTCTTGTTACCGATCACCCTTTGTGCCACACATCTGACATGTTTATTAACACAATGGCTGTGTATGGAGCTTAGATGTCCATGAAAGAATCGACAGAAATTCTAAGTCAACAACAAAAATATCATTATTATTATGTCAATGGGTATCGTCATGTCATATACACATGGCATAATGTAGGTCAGTGTCCTCAATACATATTGTAAAGTTTCTGTGTTACAGTATAATTTCTCCATTGTAGCAGTTATCTTCATGATAGATTTCCCACAAAAAAATCCTACATAGCCGTCAGCCAAATGGTGGTTCAGTTCAAGGGGTTATGCCATGAAAAATATTTATAAATTAATGATCAGAGGGGGTCTGAGCATTGAGACCCCCACAGATCCTGAGAACTGGGGGTGTTTTATTCCCATGGAAAATGTAGCCACGCTGGACACAGATGCACCATGTGGGACAAACTGGACACAGATGCACCATGTGGGACACGCTGGACACAGATGCACCATGTGGGACACGCTGGACACAGATGCACCCTGTGGGACAAATTGGACACAGATGCACCGTGTGGGACACGCTGGACACAGATGCACCCTGTGGGACACGCTGGACACAGATGCACCGTGTGGGACACGCTGGACACAGATGCACCGTGTGGGACACGCTGGACACAGATGCACCGTGTGGGACACGCTGGACACAGATGCACCATGTGGGACACGCTGGACACAGATGCACCGTGTGGGACACGCTGGACACAGATGCACCATGTGGGACACGCTGGACACAGATGCACCATGTGGGACACGCTGGACAGATGTAAACCGTGCTCTATTCATTTCAATGGGTGTGACAGAAATAGCTGAAGTATAGCAGGAGCACGGTGGTGGGGGTTCTGCATCCAGTGTGACTACACTTTCAATGGGAGTAAAACACCCCCCGTTCACAGGATTAGTGGGGGTCTCAATGGTCAGACCCCCAACGATCTATCCATAGGATAGAGGATATTTTCACTGTATATCCCCCTTTACATCTGTATATCCCCCCCATACATCTGCTCAGCTCCTCCTCCTCTATAGCATGCGGCCTACAGATACATTGCATTTCCATGTGACAGGTTCCCTTTAAAGGCTTTGTTAAGAAAAAAGAAATAATAATGTCCACAAACCGAAGCAATTGCAAAGGTCTTTTTAGCAGTGAAGACACGTATGTGGCAGGTTCCTTTGCCTGGACACAAATCTCCATGTTCAGATCCACACGTTAAATCCAGTGAGACATTATGATACGTCTCCATCTTGTAGTCACTTAGAGGAGTATCACCATGGACCTCTGACATCTTACATTTTCCATTTTGACGTCTGGAACAATTGGTCTGTCTAGATCATCCTGAATACAATCGCCTAAAGAAGATACAGACATGCAGATATATACATATATATATATCTATATAGATATAGATATACATATTTTTTTGTGTGTGATATACAGATATCTATCAAGGTATAAGTATAATATAGTTTTCCAGTCTTGAGATAGGTCATTAATATCAGATGAGCCCCGGTCCGACACCCAGAACCCTCACCGTTTAACTGATCGAAGTGATGGTGTTTCCGCTCGCAGGCCAGTGACATCACAAGCATTGGTCACATGGTCTGTTTGCAGCTTAGTGATGCGGATGAGCCACAATATCGAGCACAACCGCTATACTATGTATGGCCCTGCTGGTGAGCATTGAGGAGGACTCATCCAAATGCTGCAGGCTCTTTTAACATCTGATTGGTAGGGGTGTCAGTGTCGGATGGTGGCTGGAAACCCCCTTTAGCTTTAAATGATTGTTTTAGCTTTAAAACAAAACACCATTACTTACCAGTTGAATCCTCCAATTCTCCAGCACCAAATACCGAGTGGTCTGCGCCATTTTATCTTTACCTGTGCTGTCTACACTTGTAAATGCTGCAGTCAACCATTGGCCTCAGCAGTCTTGTGCCAAACATACTGGCGTCTACACTAAGTGGTACTAGTCACGTGGATGGGTGACACATGGTTAACTGTGGCAAAGTAGACAGGGACCGCCTAAGCAGTTTTAATGAAAACTGGATTTGTAAAGACTAAGGCTGATTTCACGCAGATGTTGGCCATGTTTCCCGGACTAAACCCTGAGCTTCCCCTCGGCTCAACTGTCCGATGCTGTAATCATGTTTTCCGTACAGGGATAGTAAAGACTCAGGGAGGCAGCGACTCCTAGAACCATAGGTGACTATAATACTTGGAGTCTGGGTTCCTGCTCAGGATGGGATACAGGAAATATGTCCGACATCTGGTCCACATTTCATAGACCAAACCAGCCCATGTGAAGCCGGCCTAAGAAGTTTTCTGAAGGGTTAGCCTGCAGGTAAGGAATGGACAACTAGAGACTGCTGAAGCTTCTCAGAAACTGATGATATCTACTACTGATTTAATTAATATCCGATAATATATGAAGGTTATCTCACCACACTCTTCAGCATAGATGGTCCCCATTAGAAGCAGCAACAGAAGACGTAACATGTCTGCGAAGAAAAGAAAATCTTCCTCAAATCAAAGACTTCTCTTAAGTATCTGAGACCTCCATATACACTTGGTGGACTTACTTTTGAGAAGATTCGAGCCCTTTGTAACTTCAAAACTTGTGGTTTCCCTTGAGATGTTTTCTTAAGTTTATAGTAATTTTTCTCCCACTTATAGATGCATTTTAGGAAGTTGTGGTCTAAACAGCATTACAGTATGGCAGGTTTACAGAGAAACACAAAGATTAACCAAGGTGTAGATAGTATAATCTCTAGATAGACACACGTCCATTACCTAAGTGGAGGAACCTCAGTAACCATGTTCAGAAATATTGGCTAGAAATAACTTGCTGAAATATTGTACAGACAGTAGAAGAGATTAAGAAGCTACATTGAGAGGTTATTAAAGTCACCGGAGCGGGGATTTTTATAGGAGTCAATGAACCATAAAGCATTGGGAGTTGTCACTGAAAAATAATTTTGAGGATATTACTGACCACATGTGGTACAAAGCCAGGAGTAATAGAAGTGCAGTATACTGTATATAACACAATACAGAAGTATTACAGTATATTGAGTCATCAAACCCCCTAGGGTTCAAGGTCCCCCAGGGTAGAGTTTCTCAATCTGTTCAAGTTAACTAACCCATCATGAAAAAAGTTCCAACCAAGTTCTCTTAAAGCAATCTGTTATAAATTCTAACAAAATAAGTCTTTAGTTGGAGTGTCTATCAGCAGTAATGTCAGACTTGATGGGAAGAATAGCACAGCATGCAGCACTACTCTTCCCATTAAAGTGACAGACACCGAAACCACCATGTAATCCTGGTAGACCCCACTATAAGGCAAAGGGGTCTGTGGAGGAAGGTTGTGTTGAGGGGCATGGGACCCATCACATGATGTCTATCTTCTTTGATTTGAAGAGGGCACTAATAATTTTGGGGGTGACCACGTCCCTTCTGACAAAGCCAAACCCCTATTTGCACATGACTTGCCTCTTTTTGTGTTGCTGACACACAACATGTCGGTCCATTTCAAGATATGACTTGCACATAATATGCTCATGTTAGATATCTAACCAAGCTCTCTTCTGTGTCCTCCAAGTCACCCCTTTTTCTGGGACTTTCCTGAATGTTCTTGGAAACTTGGCAAGTATGAATAATGTCCCTTTAATGCTCAAACTTGATATAATGACATCTTAGTATAATTCCCTAATACCTTCACAAAGTTCCCCACACAGTTTAATGCCCCCTCACCCAGTAAAATGGCCCCCCTCAGTGCCCCTATGCAAAGTATAATGTCACTTTCAGTACCACCATAGGCAGTATAATGGCCCCTTCAGTGCCCCTACACGCAGTATAATGGCCCCTTCAGTGCCCCTACACACTGAATAAAGGCCCCCTCAGTGCCCCTACATGCAATGAGAACCACTGCTCAAGCCTTTTAGTTTTCAGGAGGCTTTGGGTCTTGAGCTCTGCTTTTGTTACTTACAGTCACATTTTTTTGAATTTTATGACTAAAAATTGCTACAAGTTTGCGTGAAGACAGCAGTAAGCGTACTTCTGACCAAGTGCTGAGTTTCTACTTCCTATTACACCACAACCAGGCAGTGTAACCACTGGACAAAGCTGAAGTCCCATCCCTTGCCCCTCGTATCCCCCACAGCACCAAATGCCTGGACAATTCTGCAGCTAAGACTGAGATAAGATTGATTTATGCCTGCAAAATTGGGCAGCCTTGTGGAAAGTTTGGTAAGTAAGGATAGTGGAATTTGAGGTTTGGGCAAGGCTTCTTATTTCCAGTGACAAGTAATGCTACACATGCAAAGACATTGTAGACAAGTGTATGCTTTTTAAAGGGGTTGTCCAGGAAATAACATATCTGTTAGGATGAAATGACATGGCCCTAGAAGCAACTTTCTATCTTCAAAATGGCTGCAATAGGGACCCAACTCCGTATTTATGCCCACAAGGTTCTGGCAGAATCTACGGGAAGATCAGGCAGGACACTTCTTTAATTTTTTTCAGCTAGCAGAACAAGTAACATCTGCCTCCTATTGAAGCAAATGAAAGGCTGAGGCCCCACATTGCGGGGTTAAAGCGGCTTTTTTGGCAGAGGAATGGGATTCACAAGGGGAAAACACTGTTTGATTCAGGAAACGCTAACCTATCTATCTGCAGGGCTGGGGTGGTATACTGGGTTCTGGTGACACTAACTTATCTATCTGCAGGGCTGGGGTGATATGCGGGTTCTGGGGACACTAACCTATCTATCTGCGGGGCTGGGGTGATATGCGGGTTCTGGTGACACTAACCTATCTATCTGTGGGGCTGGGGTGATATGCGGGTTCTGGTGACACTAACCTATCTATCTGTGGGGCTGGGGTGCTATTTTGGTTCTGGTGACACTAACCTATCTATCTGCGGGGCTGAGTTGCTATGCTGTGCTCTGGTGACAGACTCCCTCTAAGGGCTTATAAAGACAGCCATACTACAACCCCAAATCCTGTCCCGACTGCAAGTTAAATAGGATACAGAGGAAATTAGTGTAGTAACAGTAGCCATAGATAAACACCACCAAAAATAATTCTTTTTTTTTTTTTTTTTTAAATCTGTATTACCCAAACTGGGTGCATCATAGCTATATGTAGCCATAATACAGTCCGTATGATACGGCTGTTACACGTCTGAATAGGTCCTAAACCTTTAATTACATACAGTGCTGGCCAAAAGTATTGGCACCCCTGCAATTCTGTCAGATAATACTCAATTTTTTCCAGAAAATGATTGCAATCACAAATGCTTTGGTAATAATATTTTCATTTAATTTGTCAATGGAAAACCACAAAAAGAATTGTCAAAAAGACAAATCGGATATAATTCCACACCAAACATAAAAGGGGGTGGACAAAAGTATTGGCACCCTTTGAAAAATCATGTGATGCTTCTCTAATTTGTGTAATTAACAGCACCTGTTACTTACCTGTGGCACATAACAGGTGGTGGCAATAACTAAATCACACTTGTAGCCAGTTGAAATGGATTAAAGTTGACTCAACCTCTGTCCTGTGTCCTTGTGTGTACCACATTGAGCATGGAGAAAAGAAAGAAGACCAAAGAACTGTCTGAGGACTTGAGAAGCAAAATTGTGAGGAAGCATGAGCAATCTCAAGGCTACAAGTCCATCTCCAAAGACCTGAATGTTCCTGTGTCTACCGTGCGCAGTGTCATCAAGAAGTTTAAAGCCCATGGCACTGTGGCTAACCTCCCTAGATGTGGACGGAAGAGAAAAATTGACGAGAGATTTCAACGAAAGATTGTGCGGATGGTGGCTAAAGAACCTCGACTAACATCCAAACAAGTTCTAGCTGCCCTGCAGTCCGAGGGTACAACAGTGTCAACCCGTACTATCCGTCGGCGTCTGAATGAAAAGGGACTCTATGGTAGGATACCCAGGAAGACCCCACTTCTGACCCAGAGACATAAAAAAGCCAGGCTGGAGTTTGCCAAAACTTACCTGAGAAAGCCAAAAACTTTTTGGAAGAATGTTCTCTGGTCAGATGAGACAAAAGTAGAGCTTTTTGGGAAAAGGCATCAACATAGAGTTTACAGGAAAAAAAAAGAGGCCTTCAAAGAAAAGAACACGGTCCCTACAGTCAAACATGGCGGAGGTTCCCTGATGTTTTGGGGTTGCTTTGCTGCCTCTGGCACTGGACTGCTTGACCGTGTGCATGGCATTATGAAGTCTGAAGACTACCAACAAATTTTGCAGCATAATGTAGGGCCCAGTGTGAGAAAGCTGGGTCTCCCTCAGAGGTCATGGGTCTTCCAGCAGGACAATGACCCAAAACACACTTCAAAAAGCACTAGAAAATGGTTTGAGAGAAAGCACTGGAGACTTCTAAAGTGGCCAGCAATGAGTCCAGACCTGAATCCCATAGAACACCTGTGGAGAGATCTCAAAATGGCAGTTTGGAGAAGGCACCCTTCACATCTCAGGGACCTGGAGAAATTTGCCAAAGAAGAATGGTCTAAAATTCCAGCAGAGCATTGTAAGAAACTCATTGATGGTTACCGGAAGCGGTTGTTCGCAGTTATTTTGTCTAAAGGTTGTGCTACCAAGTATTAGGCTGAGGGTAAAATGATCAATGATTTGACTTTTTTTTCATTCTCTTTTGTGTTTTTTCATTGCAAGCAAAATAAATGAAGATATTATTACCAAAGCATTTGTGATTGCAATCATTTTCTGGAAGAAATTGAGTATTATCTGACAGAATTGCAGGGGTGCCAATACTTTTGGCCAGCACTGTACCTATTAGTTTGCATTATGCCGATTAGTGTTATTTTGGCATTTTTAGCCACAGTTTATCCTGCTATTTTGCTGAAAAAATATGGCATCCAGATTTTACAGGTAAATTATGAAAAGCCCTAATAATAACCTTTGTAAAAATTACCGTAAGGGAGAGGGAAAACTACTTGGACAATTTTTTGTGTCATTAAAAAAATATGAAAAATGTGAAAAACAGACACGTTTCCATTCTGCTTGTTTACATTATCTCAGATATTAAAATGAAAAAAACATGCAAAAATAAAAACAACACAAAAAAAGCCCTATTTATCAAAAAACGCAAACATTATTTGACCCAGATCCACTTAACCCAAAAGAAAAAAATGTTATAGGTCTCAAAACCGCATGTACAAAAAAAAAAACTGAAAATGTGTCTGGTCCTGAACCAGGGAAAATAGCTGGTCCTGACACGGTTAAGGTAAGATGGGAATATTCATCTCTGGTCATTCATAACTTATAATATGGGAACAAATTCTTATTGTCTTCAGTTATACAGATAAGAGATATCCGAGAAGTGCACGGATCTTATGTAAGTGCTACAAGGTATGGGCCCATTCACATTACTCTTAGCAGATAAAAGCTCAATGGTTTTGCATCTTGCATAAGAAGTAACTGACACTTGTGCAACACAGGCTGAAAACAGAGAGATACAGCTTGGACTTCTCCTCTCCTTCCCATGTGGTCATGAGACGGCCTCCGGGGTCCACTACTAGACAGGCCATAGGACACATCAGCATGAGTGCATGCGTCTGTATATGGGGTACGCTACAGGTCCTGATACAGAAAAACAATCATTATAGACTTTTCTAATAATCAATTGCTAATACATTGTTTTCTCGTATTAAATACAGTGGCTTGCAAAAGTATTCAGAACCCTTGAGCTTTTTCACTTTGTCACCTTACAACCACAAACTTAAATGTATTTTATTGAGATTCTAAGTGATAACCAACACAAAGTAGCAGATAATTGTGAAGTGGAAGGAAAATGATACATGGTTTTCAAAATTTTCATCAAATAAAACTCTGAAAAGTGTGACGTGCAAAAGTATTCAGCCCCCCTATATAAATACTTTGTAGAGCCACCATTCGCTGCAATTCCAGCTACGAGTCTTTTGGGGTCTGTCTCTACCAGATTTGTGCATCTAGAGACTGAGATTTTTGCCCATTCTTTGTAAAATAGCTCAAGCTCAGCCAGATTGGATGGAGCGTCTGTGAGCAGCAATTTTCATGTCTTGCCACAGATGCACAATGGGATTTAGGTCTGGACTGTGCCTGGGCCATTCTAACACTTGAATATTCTGTGATCTAAACCATCCCACTGCAGCTCTGGCTGTAGGTTTAGGGTCATTGTCTTGCTGGAAGGTGAATCTCCTTCCCAGTCTCAAGTCTTTTGCAGCCTCCAACAGGTTTTCTTCCAGGATTGCAGTGTATTTAGCTCCATCCATCTTCCCATCAACTCTGACCAGCTTCCCTGTCCCTGCTGAAGAAAAGCCTCCCCCCAGCATGATGCTGCCCCCTATGTGTCACAGTGGGGCTGGTGTGTTCAGGGTGATGAGCTGTGTTACTTTTCAGCCACACATAGCGCTTTGAATTTAGGCCAAAAAAGTTCAACTTTGGACTCATCTGACCAGAGCACCTTCTTCCACATGTTCACTGTGTCCCTTACAAGTATATGGCTTATGGCCATACAAACGGCACTTCTTATGTCTTTCTTTCAACTATGGTTTTCTTCTTGCCACTCTTCCATAAAGGCCAGATTTGTGGAGTCCATGACTTATAGTTGTCCTGTGGACAGATTCTCTCACCTGAGCTGTGGATTCCTGCAGCTCCTCCAGCGTGACCATGGGCGTCTTGGCTGCTTCTCTGACCAGTGCTCTCCTTGCTAGATCTGTCAGTTTAGGCGTACGGCCATGTCTTGGTAGGTTTGCAGTTGTAGAATACTTTTCCATTTTTTGAGTGATGGATTGAACAATGCTCCTTGGGATGCTCAAAGCTTGGGATATGTTTTTATAACCTAACCCTGCTTTATACCTTTACACGTCACACTTTTCCATGTATCATTTTCCTTCCACTTCACAATGATCTGCTACTTTGTGTTGGTCGATCACTTAATCTCAATAAAATACATTTAAGTTTGTGGTTGTAAGGTGACATAAATGCTTTTGCAAGGCACTGTATGTACAGTTGTGCTAACCTACAGTTTACATACCCCAGCCGATTTTTTGTTTTTTTGGCCTTTTTTCAGAGAATATGAATGATAACACAAAAACTTCTTCTCCACTCATGGTTAGTGGTTGCTTGAAGCCATTTATTGTCAAACTTCTCTGTTTTCTCTTTATAAATCATAATGACAACCAAAAATATCAAAATGACCCTGTTCAAAAGTTCACATACCCTGGTGATTTTGCCCTGATAACATGCCCAGAAACCAAACCACAGTCAGGTAGAACAACCAAAATTTCTGCCACAACTGACCGGAAAATTTTTCGGGATGCAAAGAAAAACCCACACATAACATCAGCTGAAATACAGGACTCTCTGAAAACTATCGGTGTGGCTGTTTCAAGATGCACAATAAGGAGGTTCTTGAAGAAAAATGGGCTGCATGGTCGAGTTGCCAGAAGAAAGCCATTACTGCGCAAACGCCACAAAGAATCTCACCTTCAATACGCCAAACAGTACAGAGACAAGCCTCAAAACTTCTGGAACAAGGTCATTTGGAGCGATGAGACAAAAATCGAACTTTTTGGCCACAACCATAAACGTTACATTTGGAGAGGTGTCATCAAGGCCTATGATGAAAGGAACACCATTCCTACTGTAAAGCATGGTGGTGGACCACTGATGATGTGGGGATGTGTGAGCTTCAAAGGCACAGGAAACTTGGTCAAAGTTGAAGGAAAGATGAATGCAGCACGTTATCAGCAAATACTGGAGGCAAATTTGTACTTATCAGCCAGGAAGCTGCGCATGGGACGTACTTGGACATTCCAACATGACAACGATCCAAAACACAAGGTCAAGTCGACCTGTCATTGGCTACAGCAGAAGAAAGTGAAGGTTCTGGAGTGGCCATCTCAGTCTCCTGACCTCAATATCATTGAGCCACTCTGGGGAGATCTCAAGCGCGCAGGACATGCAAGACAGCCCAGGAATTTACAGGAACTGGAGAACCATCTGAGAAAATAAAGAGCCTCATCCACAACTACCACAAAAGACTTCAAGCTGTCATTGATGTTAGAGGGGGCAATACACGTATTAAGAACTGGGGGATGGGAACTTTTAAACAGGGTCATTTTTATGTTTTTGGTTGGCATTATGATTTAAAAAGAGAAAACACAGAAGTTTGACAATAAATGGCTTCAACCAACCACTAACCATGAGTGGAGAAAAAGTTTTTGTGTTATCAATCATATTCTCTGAAAAAAGGCCAAAAAAACAAAAAATCTGCCGGGGTATGTAAACTTTTTAGCACAACTGTATATTGCTTACTGCCTGCTCTCAATATGCCTGTGTGATCAAGTTCCTTTCAGGAATATTCCCTTATGATCTATTTACTGAGAATCTCCTCTCTCTGGCACCTTCATGAGGGCTTGGTTGAGGTCCTGTTTCAGAACTACCAGGTCTAGACGAAGGTACAGAACGTAGATAACAAGGCTTTAATATTACACAGGCCTATTGGTTAGACAGTATATTCCTCCTCACACTTATATGTCATAGATGTCATTATACAGATTCCCATATAAGAGTGATGTTGGTTGTAAGAAGACATTTTTTCAGACTTCTCTGCTCTATCAGAAGGGCTCAGGGTCACATATCTCCTTTTCATTTATTTTATTCTCTTTAGTTGTATGATCCATCTTTAAATCTCTTTTACCTCACTTCAGCATAAACTGTCAGACATTTTCATCCACAGGAGACTGATTCTTTTGGGAAGTTTACCACAACAGTTGGCGGAGAATTATTTGGGCAAGTCCAACAGCTTTGGAGTACCTACATGATGGACTAAGAGGGCCGCAGGTGAGATTTCTTACCAGTCACCCCTTTTTTCCTCCTTCTTAGGTCTTGCATCTAAGACTTCGACTGCAAACAACATTGTCGATCTTTCCTTTACATTATTTGGTGTTGCATTGTCTTACTAACTGGTTGCAAAGTGTGAGGCTGAAACATCTCTCACATGCTGTGACTGTCCGGGATAGACAGTTTGTTGCACGGCTGTGCTTTAGTAAGCATCTTGAGCATTTCCCATGACATCCGTGTGCACTACAGCCCAACAACCACATCAGAGTAGCTGTCTGACTTATTCCAATTCGGGTTAAATGGGTTATTGCCTTAGGCCTCATGCACACATCTCTGGTACAGGTGCGGACAATATTTATGATCCAGTGAGCTCATGAACGGCACAGTCGCTACTGTATTAGACTGACATAAATCTCTCAGACTAGTACAGAAGTGATCGGCTGCCCTCTGGAGGACAAAATAATAAAATCATCCTACATTGGCAGTACATCACCCTGTTTAAGAAGGGCTGTGCTGCTGGAAAACAATGAAAGTATATGTCGGGTGAACAATCACTTTAGCGATTGTTCCTCCTGCATGTTAACTGTACTGGCTGGATCAGAACGAGCGATAATAGGCACGATTAAAAAAAAAAAAAAAAAAAAAATCTTTTTGTGTAATACCGTCTTTAGACATGAAGAGAAAATATTAAAATATATCTACCTGTGTGATGCCATTTTGAATGTTGGTATAGAAGAAAGACCATTAGAGGACCCAGATAGAGTGGACATTTGAGAAACATCCGTTTGGGCTCATATGTCTAAGTTTTGTGTGAGAAATGTACTAATAGTAATAGTGACTGTCAGTTAGGGATACAGAGATGATGTAATGAATGAGACCTTCATTTATAAAAATGGGCAGGTGTCCTGCCCCTTCTCAGAGTGTGTGAGTATACGCAGGCTCACGTCAGGACAAAATCAGAAGACAAGCCGTATCCAGAAACAGAAGCCAGGAAGTCGGTATACCAGGAGGTCAAGTCAGGACAGAATCAGAAGACAAGTCGGAGTCGAAAACTGAAGCCAAGAGGTCAATATTTGAGGAGACCAATCTGAACACAGGTACATGGAGAAACAGGTCTGAAAGCCAAACAGGAAACAATTGTAGGCAGGTGGGTGAGGCTGGATTCACACTTGCGCCGGCACTCCGTCCACCGCGAATCTGACTTAAATGTTGGAAAACTGGATAGGGAAAGGTTTGCGACGCTTTGCTTAAAAACCCATTCACTTCTATGGGTTTTTAAAGCAATGCGCGGGTGTGTGTTTACACCTCTACGCCACGAAGCCGTTTTTTTTCGTCAGACAAAGTCCTGCATGTCCGACTTTGTTTCCAACGAAAAAACTTTCCCTATCCAGTTTTCCGACATTTAGGTCGGATTTGCGGTGGACGGAGTGCCGGCGCAAGTGTGAACTCACCCTTAGGAGACAGGAAACCTAAATAGAGCTCCTCATGTGATGACTGGACAAGACTAGAAAATCTCTGACCTACAGAGGTCAGCACAGAAACCTTAAAGCGTCAGAACTGATACTCCGGACAATTATCTTCTTGAAGACTCGTCAATGAGGTGATCTTTCTATCACAGACACTAAATTGTCCCATTATTTGCGCACAGAAGGGCTGGCACGCTACAAACTCCCCAGTCACATGTGAAGGAGTTTGAGTGGCTCCCCCCAGTTGTCAGTTACACACTTACGCCCCAGACTGCATCAGTTGCATGTTGTTGGATGGTGCCTGTGTTATAGTATGACAGAGTACTGGGCAAAAATTTTAGGTAGGTGTGGGAAAAAATGATGCAAAATAGAAGGGTTAATAGTTTGCAATTTGTAATTTGACAAAAATAAAGTGAACGAAGAAAATAGAAATGTAAATCCCATCAATATTTGGTATGACCTTTGCCTTCTATCAGTTCTTCTCGGTACTTGTAGACAGTGTTTGAAAGAGCTCGGCAGGAAGGTTGTTCCCGCCCTCTTGGAAAACTAAGCACAGATCTTCTGTGGATGTAGGCTGGCTCCAATCCGTCTGTCTCTTCAGGTCATCCCAGACAGACTGGATGATGTTACGATCAGGGCTCTGTGGGGACCATATCATCACTTCTAGGGCTCCTTGTTTTATTTAGTGGCATGGCCTGGATGTTGTCCTGCTGCAGAATAAATTTGTAGCCAGACGCTTTGTGGATGGTACAAACTGCCTTCTGTTACGGCCAAATATGAAGCAGAACCAAGACATAAGCAATTCTGAGGAGCACAGGCGCAGTGGTTGGCCAAGGAAACTGTACAGCAGACGAAAGACAGATCTGGGCACATTTATCAATATGGTCTATCTGTGCATTCACAGTTTTAGACATATTTATGAGTCTGCCGTAAGGAACTTCATAAATATGGAGAGTTTCTAGAAGCTCCAAAATTCTGGCTCACCACGAGACAAATATTTGGCGCAAAAATGGGGACAAATATTTGGCACAAGACATTCAGACAAAAATCTTAACTTGCTAGCTGTAAGAAACAAATATTTGGCCAACGCATCAAATAAGACCCTACAATTCTTGGCATAACATAAGCAGACACAAATCTTCCCTCACTTAGGGTGGGGTTCACACTTGCGCCGGTACTCCGTCTGCCGTGAATACGACTAAAACGTCGGAAAAAAGGATAGGGAAAGGTTTGAGACGCATTGCTTAAAAATCCCATTCACTTCTATGGGTTTTTAAAGCAATGCATGGGTGTGCGCTTACACACTGCACTGCGAAGCCGGTTTTTTTCATCGGACACAAAGTACTCCATGTCTGACTTTGTTTACGACGAAAAAAAAAACGGCTTCGCGATGCAGAGGGTGCAATTGGACACCTGCGCATGGCTTTAAAAACCCATAGAAGTGAATGGGTTTTTAAGCAATGCGTCTCAAACCTTCGCCAATCCATTCCCTATCCAGTTTTCCGACATTTAAGTCAGACTCGCGGCGGACGGAGCGCCGGCGCAAGTGTGAACCCACCCTTATTAAGACAAGTATGTGGCGCAAAACAGGAATTTTTGGCACACGAAGTAAATTGTCGTAAATTCTTTACACCATTTTAAACTTGGCCTACTTTGCACAGGAAACCTGCGCCATATTCGTTCTTTTCTGTTTCATAAAGCTGTTGTAAAGTGAGACACTTCTACGCCTCGCCCATTCTGGGGCACATTTTTCAAAAGTGTCGAGCCAGTCGTATTTTATTTCTGGTGCACACTGTTCATAAATATGACGTAAATGCTGCGTGCTATGAATTGTGGTGCAATGTAGACAAAAGTGTCAGCCTTAGATTGATAAATGCGCCCCACCGTGTTTACTTCCCTTCGAAATGAGAAGATGCCCAGCAGTGCCATCAGCTCAGAAGTGGCAGAGACAAGTGCATTTGGGAGTGTGCCACTCCATCTCTCCCCACCGCCCTTCTTCTCTTCCTGCCTCTGTGCATTGTTCATTCACCAGTCACTAAACCTCTCAATACTCGGGGATCAGCTATGGTGGGCAATGAGTGAGTTTGCGTCGAGGAGGACTCAGTGATTTTCCAGTCTATACAGTAGTGCAAGATACATCATTTTATCATGTAGCGCAACATTGTCAAACAAGTACATACATATCTATCATTATACATATATAATTGTGACAGAACAGAAATCCAACTAGTGGATATAAAACACACAGTGGCAGTATTTATCATTTGCAGTGGCAGGGCTGTCGGGTACCATGACATGGCTCAGGAGGATTCAATGGTGTGGGAGGACTGTGGGCTGAATTCTGTGATACTCCTTAGGGCAATGTGATATACTTCTCAACATAGTTAATACCATTACCAATAGACAGATATGCCACAGTTGACGCCAAGAGCCTCGGGGCCAGGTAGAGACCCCAATTCCAACATGGCAGCAAACTAGTAGCTATAAGCTATGTTGCCCATCCAAAATACGGCCTCAGGTATGTTCTAGAATATATTTAGCCTAGATCATCCAGACTACTGGACCACTGGGTGTAAGATTAACAGAATTTACTGTATTTTCATTTACGTGATGTTTGCGCTAGAAATATAACAGTCATAGCGACCACTCGCTCCACTGTACGTGAGGAAACTTGAGAAATGTAAATGAAACGGATACCTCATGGGAACTAAAGAAGAAATGAAGGTGGAGGAGTCAACACTGCCAAAGTGCTCAAACCTGAGCTGTGCGTATATGGCAATAAGGCAATAGTTAGGTCTTAAGTTATACTTCGTTATTTCTAAAAGTTTATGACCGTAGCAGCTATTGACTCAAGCGAGCGAAATAAATCGACCTCTCTTCATAGGATTTTATAACTCGCCCATGAAAAACGGAGAATAGTTTTCGCCTTAGGCAAGGATGATGTCATCAGGATTTGGCACAATCAGCTCTTCTTCATCTGTCTCGGGTTTCTGAAAGATAGCATATGTACGTAAGGTTATCGTACCATGACGATACAATACATCAAAGACCAGGCAGAGGTCCATCTAAGGATGTGTTCATAGCTAGACTTGTAACATTGTAGGCCTAGGGAACTAAAGGCTCCCATACACATTAGTGCCATAGGATATTGGCAGGAGTCTCTGACTAATGCTATATTCACATCTGCTTTGGAGTCTCCAGCACAGAGTCCAGCCGAAAAAGTTCTTGTTCATCTGGCAATGTCTGTAACAAAATAATGGACACCTGACATATCCCATTATATGTAATAGGGTCTCTCAGTGTTTGATAGACAATAGATCCTAACTTTATTTTCATTCTTCTGATCCAGCAATGGACCATAAGAACGGAGACTCAGATGTGAACTGAACCTTAAAAGGGAACATGTCTGTGTACACTAAACCACCAGCAGGTCTTTATGGACCCATGTATAAGATCCAAAGATTCCCAAAAAAAAAAAAAAAAAAGGTTTGCCTATACCCAAGGTTAAAAACAAATAAAAGCTTATACTTGGCCAACAACAACTGCTCCAAACACAGGCCCAGTTCTGAAATAAATCCAGGGCAGTACACCGCAGCTCACAGAGCATGCACCCAATGTCCAGCCATGCGCACTGCAGCTCACGGGCTGCGCCCAATGTCCAGCGCATGCGCACTGCAGCTCACGGAGCATGCGCCCAATGTCCAGCGCATGCGCACTGCAGCTCACGGAGCATGCGCCCGATGTCCAGCGCATGCGTAGGGAATCCAAGATACACAGCCCCGGCTTACAGCAGAACTGCACACCAGAGAGAAGGGCAATGAGTTTCAACTCTAGGAAAGTATAAAGAAGCCTTGAAGTCCCAGGTATGAGCAAGCCTCCTACATGAATATTCAGGACACTAAACCACCGTTCCATAAGGATCTATCAGTGGTTCAGTGTCCAAAATTTACCTGACAAGTCCCCCTTGAAGTATATGGGAACATTTGGACTCTCTGCCAACAGATCATTAGATAAATTCAACATCTAAAACTTTAGTTTGCATGCACTTTGCCTCCCCGAACAAGTGCATCCTCGGCTGAGGGGAATAGCTGTTAGCTAAATGAGTTAAAGCTATTGCAGGCGTACAAGCACCTTAAGAACCCTTATGTAAGAACAATACCTGACTCCCAACTCCTTCTGAAAGGCAAAACAATATACAATGCAGTGGATATTAATTTTAACCGTGACAAGGTCAGACCCGTGACAATTTCTAATCCAAAAACTTGACAATCCATGTGACACTGGGCAGGACAAGTTGTGTTAGGGCTCAGTAGTATTTTTCAGAATGTTCTCCATTTGCAGACTATATTAAGCTCTACTTCTAATTCACCCAGGGCACACCTTTTTTTCAGGATAGTCCTACAAGAAACAGGACTGTTGGTTACTTTTTACCTGAGCTATATAGATACTAACACTAATACTAACATAATAGGGACCACCGGGGCATGTATGTAACCGCATGGTATTAAGTCCATATATACAGTGGCACAGATGGATGAAAACATGACACATCTTTGGCGCATGGCTCTTTCTTGCACCAGGATGTGCCAAATTCCCCGTTCTGCACCCCCCTCGTCACTTTCTGCTAAAAAACCTTGGCCCAGTATAACTCACGCCAGGAAACTGCCATGAGTTATACAGGAAATCTATGTCAGTACCTGAGTCATGGTTCTGCATGGGCATGCACTGGAACCTCTAAGTGGTTCAGGCCCGCCTTTTGCTAGTCAGGAACTTTATGAAGACTGGCATAGGATATTTCATTCTTAAAGGGGATGTCTGGCATAAACTAAAAAACTTTAACACTAAGCTAAACCCCCTCCTAACTTCTAACTTACTCCCTTTACACAAAAAAAAAAAAAAAAAAAAAAAAAAAAAAGTATATTTACCCACATGACCGCCCCAGGCGCATTTTCTGCATTCTGGTGAAGTTCCGTTTCGCTGTTTCCGGAGACGGGAGGTCACCAGTACTCCACTCCCCCTGCCCTGTCCCCATTATACTCACAAATGCTGACGTCCTCTTCTTCTGCTGGGCGTCGCTTCCTTCACAAGGGATCCGGAGCCGGCGCCTGCGCAATAGAACGCCGGCAGAGGCGAAGAGAAGCAGCGTAGTATTGCGCATGCATGGTAGGCCCGCTGCTTCTCTTCGCTTCTGCCGGCGTTCAGTTGTGCAGGCGCCAGCTCCCAGGTGCAGGCAGAAGAGGGGACAGCGGCACCAATGAAAGTCATCTCCAGGATGAGAAGACAGGTAAGTATGATGGGGTGGGGAGGAGGTTGGGGGTCTGAGTTAGCTAGGTGGGTAGGGCTAGTAGTCCGTGGGCTAGCTAGGGAAACAGGGGGGTTGTGAGGGGGGGGATCTGAGTGAACTGCAATGCATCAGGATAGTTGTAGGCTAAGACAGCAGGAAGCTACCCATGTAAATGAATGCAGAGGATACCAGGAGCTCCCATAGACAGCCAGAAATCACTCAAAACACTGCTAAAGGTATTTGGGTGCATTTATTAACCCATTGATAGCACTAACAGACCTTTTTTAAAAATAATATTTTTGCCCGGAAAACCCCTTTAATAAGTATTGTCTCCGTCCCCACAGTGTTTAACAGTGCAGAGGCCGTGTAGTGTTATCCGCCATGCGCTGTTCTTTTCACATACTGACATGGCTGTGTAAAAGCATAGTTATGGCAGCCGGCGTCTGAGGTCATTATTGACAATACCTTATGACATTATGTGCAACTAGCCATGTAGGGGGACCACTTGCACCCACTCTCCTACCTATAAACACCCCTGGTTTTTAGTGATAGCCTGCCCCCGGACAAAGCTGCCAGACAGTAAAACATGCATCAGGGTGATTGCGCCCAAATGTCACCAAAGAACATACAGAATGTCTAAGGGTAAGATTTGTGACATTTTTGTGATCCCTATATATGCTAATGAGTTTGTATAGCATATTGTGGAGACGCTCATGTAAGACTTCTAGGCTGAGATGGTAAGCGATCTATACCTGAGTGTTACTTTGAGGGTATAGTACAGTGTATTAGATCCTAAGCACACGGCCGAGTGTGCATCCGATGTGGGGCAGAGTTTGGAGCGAAATGCACAAGGAGCGACATCCGAGTCACTCCAAGTGTTACCCATGTGCATTCCGCTGCAAACTCTGCTCCACATCGGATGCACACTTGGCCGTGTGCATGGGCCTTATAGGCTACTTGTATCCTGAGCTACACTGTTTCCAACCCCATCCATGGCAGTAGCTTCTAATGTCCGGAGGAAGCTGGAACACCCAATCAGTGAAGGGTCAGATGTCGGACCCCTACCAGACACCAATGACCACTCCTGTGGAAAAGTCATCAGGAAAAATAAAGATTGCTGGATCCAGAAAACCCCTCTAAATCCCTTGCTCATAACCTTCTAGCATTGTATCTCTGATCACACTTTTGCCATATTGTGAAGGCGACATGAGGAAATATCTGACCTATAGCAGGTCATATGTAATAACGTGAGATTGTATCACTTACCTTCCTGAAACAACAAGACTTCAGCCTAGGGCCCATACTGAAGATGGAGATTAGGAGACCCCAGACCATCACTAGAAGGGTCATATATATCAAGCCAACGACTACACCCTGGAAGTGAAGAAATACAGATATACATCATATCAGTGGCATAAATACCTTGACAGCAGTGGTGGTGGCTGCCACATGGTCCAAGACATTAGGAGGCCCGACGGGCCCATGATGTCTTTTTTTTTTTTTTTTTTTAATAGGCCGTTAGAGTACCCCCAGCAGGTAACGTGCCCCATTTACTTACCGATCCCCGCTCCTGCTTACGGCCGCCTGCGCTTCACCTTCTGCAGAAGGGAAGACAGCTGTGAGCAGCAGCGGGGATTTGTAAGTGAGGCCGCAGGTCCACAAATCTCACATACACTGCTATCATTATACTCTGGGGTCTTTTCAATCCCCGGAGTATCGGGGTTGGGGCTAGAACCTGTGATAAGGGCATGTTATACAGCCTCTTGCCCATAACTACAGAACTGATCTGGGTCCTTTAGGACCCAGCAGCTCTTACAGCCTCTGATCCCAGCAGAGCAAGTGTCCGGAAGTGGTTAAAAGGGGCTTGTGAGGCTCGATAATGGATGACCTAGGATACATCAATTAAAGATCGGCAGTGGTGTGACACCCGGGCCCCTGACTGGTATTGAGTGGCGCCACCTCTTCAGTAGCTATCGAGCACAGCACCTGTTTTTTTTTTTTTTTTGTTTTGTTTTTTTTACAGCAGCTGTGTTGGTACCAACACAGCCTATTCAAATGAATTGGACTGAGCTATGACCAGGCCATGTGACCGCTGAACATGATATCACATGACCTGTGATGTTACATAGCGTAACATAATCCCTAACATGTAAGCATTTTACATGCATGGCACATGCTTCCATATAATATGTTTAGGTTATTGAGGACGGTCCTGGCACTTATTCTTAATTACGGCTTTTACGGCTGAGGCCACACGTTTGTTTGTGGCAGATTTGGCGGTGTTTTTTTGAGCCAAAACGGAGTGGACACAGTAGAAGTATAAGAGCTTCCTATATATTTCCAATTCCTTTTGTTGCCAGTCTTGACTTTGGCAGCTTTTCCGCAATGTGAGGCCTCAGCCTACATGTCCATGAAGGGATATTTCAGCAACACGAGTATCAATATAAAACCACTAAGCAGAAACAAGCGGTTACCTTGTATTTTTCCATTGCCTCCTTGCAACTCCTTAGATCTTCGTCACTTCCATAGTATCTTGGAGGCGTTGTTGTTCTGTAATCTCCATCTCCATTCAGTCCATTACGGACATTATCACAAAGTTTTTCATCGAAAAACCGGTAGGGAGGTTGAAGGTCACCGACTGCTATGAAGATGCCGACAAGAGACACACTAAAGCTGAGCAAAATGGAAATGAACGTAGGGACCGTCTATAGGGGTAAAAGAGAAAAGAAAGAAGTGAGCGCTGTAGAATATACCATAGATGAGTGGGAGGCGCTGCCGAGACCCCAAATAATCTAACAAACACTGGCAATGGGGCGACCAGTCTATCGTTCAAGTGTTAGACACAACCATACAGTACAGTATGAAGAATAAAGATGGAGGGGCGCTCATCCAGGTGCTACAAAACTCTTCAGGCTTTTATTTCCATCCAAAGTAAACCAGCAGGAGAGAAGCCCAAAGCAATAGGGGCGACACTTGCTGCACTTTGGCTGGCCCTATTAAGATGAAGCACACTTGTGCGCAAAACAGCCAGTGCCCATATGCATGCCGAGCCCCTCTCCTCCTTTATTTGGATAGAAGTAAAAGCCTGAAGAGTTTTATAAGACCTGGGTGAGCACCCCTCCATCTCTATACTGGATACCATAGATTAGTGATCTCCTGACTACTGCATCATGGAGGTCTCAGCTAACCCCCCCTCCCCCAAACTATAGACTCAGCTAAACCATCCCCCAAACTACCTAGTGTGTAAAGCAGGCCAATACTCACCCAGCACCTTTCTGGAAACTTATAAGCCACAAGATTCAGAGCTCCAGATACCAGGAACTAGGAAGAAAGAGGGAACATTAATTCTAGACAAGGCAAGAAATTGTTTTCAAAAATACTGGAACCAGTCTGACCAATAAAAACCATCTATCGTACTGGTGATAAATGTATAACCACTGGGGGTTCAACTGCTGGGACCCCCATTGGTCAAACCAACATGGAGGAGTAATGCACAAGCATGACCATATCTCTATTTAAGGGGGGGGGGGGGGACAGGTTCTCAATTCTTACCATCAGCAGAGGGCCTCATAGTTGGACTCCCAGAGATCAAGACTTAAGGCCTCCTGCACACAGCGGAATAGAAGCTGGAAAATACAGTCCATAGAACAGAGATTGCCTGGACACTAGGAAACCCTGAATCTCCACTGCTCTAATGTCCCATATTGGGGAGAGAGAGACGACTGTGCCAGAGACGACTGTGCCAGAGACGACTGTCAGGCCAGAGACGACTGTGCCAGAGACGACTGTGCCAGAGACGACTGTGCCAGAGCGACTGTGCCAGAGACGACTGTGCCAGAGACGACTGTGCCAGAGACGACTGTGCCAGAGACGACTGTGCCAGAGACGACTGTGCCAGAGACGACTGTGCCAGAGACGACTGTGCCAGAGACGACTGTGCCAGAGACGACTGTGCCAGAGACGACTGTGCCAGAGACGACTGTGCCAGAGACGACTGTGCCAGAGACGACTGTGCCAGAGACGACTGTGCCAGAGACGACTGTGCCAGAGACGACTGTGCCAGAGACGACTGTGCCACTTGAATTTTGGGTCTCTTGACTCTGCTCATGCCAGGAAATCCTACTGATGTACAAACTGGATTTTCCAGTCAGAATTCCCCCCGTGTGCGGAAAACCTCATCACCTATCCTATGTGAAATACTCTTCATGAGCCTGCCCCTCAATGTCCACATTATGGTAATGGTGGCATCGTGGAGATGAAGTCGGAGCCAGAAACAACCGTAACCTCAAGACGATCCCTGACCAAATGTTTTATTACAGTCTATAAATATTATACAGGGTGGTCCATAAGAACCGTCCTCCTGATCCAGAAGACTAGAGACATCCATGATTTACATCTGAAAATCTGGCCAGAGAAGACCGACATAGGAACACTTCTGTCCGGGCTAGAAGTTACAGAAAGCTGAGGGGACTGGGCTATGCATTTTCTGCAACTTGGGAGCTCCGGACGTTGTCTAGCTCACTGTGCTATGCCATTTCTGTAACCCCCATTCACTATTAAGGTAGTTGCAGAAACAGGATAGCACAGTCCCATTCTGGTGTTTCCATAACTCCCAGGGACGGGAATCTCTCTCCTTGGGGAGAGCACCAGTGAAGGTGTGTAGAGTTTTGAATTGCCTTTTGCCCTCTACATATCACAAGGCATTATGGCAATTCAAAACTCTACACACCTTCACTGGTGCTCTCCCCAAGGAGAGAGATTCCCGTCCCTA
Source organism: Leptodactylus fallax (assembly GCA_947044405.1). Taxonomy (NCBI): domain Eukaryota; kingdom Metazoa; phylum Chordata; class Amphibia; order Anura; family Leptodactylidae; genus Leptodactylus; species Leptodactylus fallax. Next base: position 2,565,028 of record CAMRHE010000264.1, read on the forward strand.
AGCCACTCATTGCCTCCCACAAAGCCAGCCAGTTCACTCTGCTCTGCACTGATGAGGGACAAAAATCCCAAAACAGCGCTGTATGCAGATGAGTGAAATTGGCTTGGCTAAAATCCCATTTGCTGTCTCAAGACACTGAGTCAAAAGCAAATTGAGGATCTGTTACATCCAACAGAGGGCGCATGAGCTTCCCTGCTCCTTTTCCCATAATACCTTATGATATCCATAACTCCCAGCCACCATAGACAAGTCGGGGCTGGGGGTTTGGTTATTAAAGGGGTCATCCCAAATCAGAAATATCACTGCAACCAGCAGGAGAGGAGTAGATAAAAAAAATGCATTTATACTTACCTGCACCTTCTGTTTCTGCACCAGCCCACCTGTCACCATCGCAGCAGTGGCGTAACTAGGAATGGCTGGGCCCCAAGGCAAACATTTGACATTGGTACCCCCCCCCCACCCCCCAGACCACTGAACCCCCCCAGAGTAAAATGACCGGAGACCCAGGGGAGGGTACAAACATAAAAACCACTGTTACTTCTCCCGAGCTCACGTGCACTCCTTGCTACTTTTGGTCTTCAATGTTGGACCAGACGTCACGTGAGCCAGGCCTGCGTCGCAACACATAATGACGTCGGCCTGGCCCATGTGACGTCACGATACAGGCCTGAAGCCTGCCGGAGCACAGGGGAGGTAAGACAGTGTTTTTATGTACCGGCATGCGGCCCTACTTATCGATCCCCACTCCTGCTCACAGCCACTTCCACAGAAGGGGAAGCGCAGGCAGCCATGATTAGAAGCAGGGATCGGTAAGTAAATAGGGCCCTAATGTCCCATCACATCAACAGGACCGCTGGTACAGTATAGTAAGTATCAGTGCATTTTTATTTTCTACACTTTCCCTGCCAGTTGCATTTAAATTTCTGATCTAGGACAAGCCCTTTAAGATGAGAGTGTGTGCCAAAGGTGGGAGCCACACTTACCAGACCATAAGAGTCTTAGATGTGGGAATACCTCTTATAAGATAGCGACAAACAACTCCATTGAGATACAATAGACATTAAAATTTCACAGCACTTACCGGAAATCCAACGCAATAGAGGAACTCGGAAAAGAAGATGATCAAGTTTAGCTGTACGAGATCTATAACAATGGCCAACGTCAAAGAGAACAAACCCAAGGAAATGTAGGCCACCTAGATTAAAGGAACACGCAAGGTTATATATTATCAGTCTCATAAAACATCATAAACGAATGATCTTTGTAAAAGGATGTTCCCAAAAAAGGTAGCTCCTTTAACCCCTTCCTGAGATCTCACATACATGTACGTCATAATCAGAAGTCACAATAACAACAGTACAGGCCTCAGATGCCTGTAAAAGCAAGTTTACACTGTGAAAAATGTCTCAGGCGTACTAATACACACGAGACTGTCAGGTATCTGAAGCGCCTGAAAGGAACATACAAATAAGCACCGCCCTCCTGGCACTTAAAGTCGTGCTGAGTGCTGTCCTGATGCCTCACTTAACAGGAAGATCACCCAAACCTTCTTCGGACGGTGCTTGGCCCGGCCTAGAGCCAAAGGTACGATGACAATCCAGGCCGATATGTAAGATGGGGAAACAGCCCTCATGTTGTGAATGTAACTGTTTCTGTAGAGAAGTTTATTTTTTTTTTTTTTTTATAAACTGACATTTGTTTGTTTGACCCCAAGAGGCCACTGTTACCTCAGAAATAGAAGAGACTGTAATTCTGTAATTCCCTGGAGTAGTGACGTGGAGACCCTGTTCTGCAGAGGAGGAACAAGAAGAGAGTGTGTGTGTCTGGCAGCCATCTTAGCTGTGTGTGCTTCTGAGCTTTTAGAAGAAGAAGGGCTGAAGTGAGAGGAACAGACATTCTTAAAGGATTACAGACAAGAGGTTGCTGAAGCAGAGACTGTTTGCTCAGACAGCATCCTAAGGTGAAGATTACTATCAAGGACCGGCTGAGAGGTGGCCCAGTCAGTGAGACTGCATGTTTGGATGAGCCCTGCTTTCAGAGGTTCCAGAGAGAAACTGCAAGGTACCCCACAATACTGAATCAGTAAAAGTAGTAATTGTGCACGCACCGCATTAGATTTTTGGCGCAAATTGCTTGGGACTGAGTAAGGGCCTGTAGTTAGATTAGTTAGGTATCCTCATCTTCACAGGCCACACTACTGGTGAATTATCTACTTATTCGGTAGTAAGGACTAAGACTCAGAGAGTTCCATTGCTTGTAACTCCCAGAGAGGAGCTTCTGAGGAAGTCTAGAAGTGACATTTTATCGTTGTCATATTTCTTTGGCTTGCAAGCTGACCTACTATGATATTTACTCGGTTGTACTTTGTTTGTGGGGAATAGAGGTATTTTGATAAGTTTGTAAGCTCTTGTGTTGTACTGCCGGTGCCCCTATCACACTCACTGAATTGTTCCTGTGACTAGGGTGATAAAAAGGTAACAAGCGGCAGGTTAGTTGCAGCCTGCAGATAGGTAAAAGCTTGGAGTTTATTGCTGTACACATGAGAGGGCACCGCGCTGTACAACACCAGGGTCTCAGCTTACTGGCTGAGTGTATGTAAATAGTTGGGAGTGTTTTTCTGGTAAATAGGTGTTACTGCACAAAGTAAAATCTTGTTTTTTTACTAAATTGACTTAGAGTCGCTTCCTTTGTTCGTGACTTCGCTGTATCCTGGGGAGCCCACCCCGGTACACGGCTTACACCTGTGTCCACCCCTGCACTGATACACAGTAACAAACACTTACGCTAGTTTCACACTAGCGTTTGAGTCTCAGTACGAGTGTGCAAGCAGGACTTCTCTCCGCCATTTTTGTCAGAAACCTGGCAGACCCCATTATCATCTATTTTATAATCTGTTTCCACATGCAACCACTTTTTAAGCAGAACAGGTTTCCGTTTTTCAGGTCCCCAAACGAACCTAGCGTTAGATACCGTGGTTGCAATTGATTGCAGAATCTAAGTCATTGCATTGCACGAGCACCGCCCTCTTGGATGCAATCGACAACCTCAGTAATGTCAAAAGGGGCAGTGATTAGTTGTTTCTTCAGAACTTGCCACCGATGATCTGTCCACCTTGTATGGTGCACGGATATCATTGAGCTTCTTCAGAACTGGCCAATGGTATAACTAGATACTAGCCAGTTATAGAAAAGACTTTATATAGACCAAGAACTCTGAAGGATCTCATTCAGTTTGTAGACCATACGAGATCTTCTTCCCGATCTCAGGATTTACAAGCATAATATATTATGTTATACCAGTAGAAACTTTACCCCAAATCCTAGGTGTGCTGTCCCTTGATAAGCCGTACAACAAGCTATACAGGAGCGTTTGGTCTTTTGCCCAGTACTGAGGTGGACCACGGTGCCCTCTGGAGCTTCGCAGGAGACGTTGCCATTTTCAGAGTTAGTAGTGCTGCTGTTCATGGTTTCAGACTTTTGGAGACTATAAACAAAAAAAAAAGTTAAAAAATTTGAGAGAAGTTTATTCTGAAGGTACATAATCGAGTACACGATGACTATAACTGCACAGGTTTAGGTGACATTAATCTCATAGTCACTGACATACAGGTCACCAGTCATCATCTGTAAAGCCGACCATACAACTTCAATAGCTGATGATCAAACTATTATTCATCCAACAGCTAATCCTCAGGACCCCACACATGTACATGCACACTCAGTCAAGCATATAAAAGTATGTGTTCTGAATGAGGAGAGGGAAACCCCTTACACAACAGGTAGTCGCCCCACTGGTTACAGCAGGTCGACTAATAATCTAATGTGTTTGGGCACTTTAAAGGGAGGGTCACCAGACCCAGCCCTGCAGATAGATTAGGGTCACCTGAATCAAATCGTCTTTCCCACTTGTGCATGGCTGCCACTCTTATCAAGATATCAGAGATTTTGTTAACATGAAAGTTAGCTCTTTGGAGCAAGGAGGGCACGGCCGCTTACCTCTTTGGAGCAATGAGGCCGTTGCTATTGCTCCAAAGAGCTCATTTGCATATTGACTTTAGGTAATCTGAATTACCCATACTTGTACTAACTGCGAATTTTGTACATTTTTATTGTTTATGTAGTGTTATACATGGGATGTATATAGGGACTAATATATATATATATATATATATATATATATATATATATATATATATGTGTGTGGGTGTTATACATGAGGTGTATATAGGTACTATATATGTATAACAAACTTGAGGTGTATATAGGTACTATATTATATATATATATATATATATATATATGCGCACATTATACATGAGCTGTATATAGGTACTATATATATACACACACACACATACATACACACACACACACACGCGTTATACATGAGGTATATATAGGTCCTTCCATAGCACTGTGTTGTGGAAGAAGTCACAAGGTGAAATTAACAGCACCGATATCTCCAGCACCAGAGCGAATACCAGGATCTAGCGGTATATAATACCGCACATCGATGAGGACGTGAAAGGTCCTTTAAGTAGATTGCAGATCTGTATTTGCAGACCGTAAAAACCGCTATGGCCGTGTCCATGTAGCCTAAGGCAAGCTATGGCCAAGTCCCAGGAAGATTGGGGGGGGGAACAGCCCTTAGTGTAGGGAGCATAGCTGGGAGAAGGGAGGCAGGTCTTACCAGTGTGAATAGGGTCCAGCAGCTTTGGGTGATCACTGGGGTTGCAGAGTGCAGGTTCCCAGTCCTGCAACAGGAGAATCAGTGTGAATAGTGTCCAGCAGGTCTGCGTTACTCTGGGGTGTCACTGGGGCTGCAGCAGGAGAATCAGTGTGAATAGTGTCCAGCAGGTCTGGGTCACTGTGGGGTGTCACTGGGGCTGCAGCAGGAGAATCAGTGTGAATAGTGTCCAGCAGGTCTGCGTTACTCTGGGGCTGCAGCAGGAGAGTCCGTCCAGGCAACGTCGCGTTGGAGAATGGACAGTATTCACACTGAGTTAGTCTGCCGCCTCCTGGATGCGGCCGATAATAGAGGACTACAGGGAGCCGGGAGGGGAGTCCTGTGCTCAAGTGCCGGGGCCGCGCTGGGTCGGGTGGTCGAACTCCCGGGAGCTGCTTCTACTTTGGGCCGCGGTTCCTGGAGGTGAAGGCCGCAGAATAGACACTGTCCCGGCGCCCACAATAACCTAAGTGACTTATAGCACAGTGTGAACACAGTCCGTGTTACATCTGTCCTGTGCCACACTCCTACTGCATCACATCCCACAGTAACACCCCGTTCACACGCAGCCGGGAATTCCCTGACTTCAGGATGACAGATCTGCTGTGCTGGTAAATGCCGCAATAGGAAGGGGGCACTTTTATCCCTTTAACCCCCTTGTAGTCCCGCCTGTTTTGTCATCGATTAACCCCTAAGGGTGCGGAATGTTTTGTTTTTGTTATCTTCGCCTTCCAAAAGCTGAAACTTTCCTGTTTTTTCCATCGGCGTAGCCATACAAGGGATTATATTTGGTGATAAATACTTTTTAGGGTGTTTTATGTTGTATTAATTTTGCACATTTTTTCTCACCATATTCTGAGTCTTTTTCGGTGGGAGGATTTTTTTTTTCCGAGCTGACATTTTTATTGCTACCATTTTGCTGTAGGTACAATTTTTTGATAATTTAGTATTCATTATTTTGGAGATAGGACTCGAGCCCCATGCCATGACCACGGTCTTGTTAGTCTCACGGAGGGCATCGGTGAGGACCTGCGCTCCCCACATGGAGCCATAAGCGGTGTGCATGGGGCCACAGAAACAAATAGGTCTGTATGTTACCAGTTATTGTGGGGCCGTAATAACACATGGACCAAAAATACATGTGTATGGGGCCTAACAAAAATAGCAGCGCTGTCAGGCTTTATTCACACAGATGTCAATGCAGATATAATCATCTTTATGGATATGCAGATCAGCCTGCAAGTTCAGTGGGGGCACAATGTCTCCCCTTTAGCCCTGATTGACATGTGCACCCTCTGTCTTAATCATGGTTGTCTGAAGGCAAATCTGGAAAATCAGGCCCCGCCTCTGATGCACTTGCAGACTGATTTGCATATCCATAATAAGATGCTTATCTATGTTTGGGGATGGGTTGATATACTGAGTTCTGGCGACACTAACCTATCTATATGCAGGGCTGGGGTGATATGCCGGGTTCTGGTGACAATAACCCATCTATCTGCGGGGCTGGGGTGATATGCTGGGATCTGGTGACATTAACCTATCTATCTGCAGGGCTGGGGTGATATGTTGGTTCTGGTGATACTAACCTATGTATCTGCAGGGCTGGGGTGATATACTGAGTTCTGGCAACACTAACCTATCTATCTGCGGGGCTGGGGTGATATGCTGGTTCTGGCGACACTAACCTATCTATCTGCGGGGCTGGGGTGATATGCTGGTTCTGGCGACACTAACCTATCTATCTGCGGGGCTGGGTGATATGCTGGCTTCTGGCAACACTAACCTATCTATCTGCTGGGCTAGAGTGAAATGCTGGTTCTGGCAACACTAACCTATCTATCTGCTGGGCTAGAGTGAAATGCTGGTTCTGGTGACACTAACCTATCTATCTGCGGGGCTGGAGTGATATGCTGGTTCTGGCAACACTAACCTATCTACCTGTGGGGCTGGGGTAATATGCTGGTTCTGGTGACACTAACCTATCTATCTGCAGAGCTGGGGTGATATGCTGGTTCTGGTGACACTAACCTATCTATCTGCGGGGCTGGGGTGATATGCTGGTTCTGGTGACACTAACCTATCTATCTGCAGGGCTGGGGTGATATGCTGGTTCTGATGACACTAACCTATCTATCTGCGGGGCTGGGTGATATGCTGGCTTCTGGCAAGAGTAACCTATCTACCTGTGGGGCTGGGGTAATATGCTGGTTCTGGCAACACTAACCTATCTGCGGGGCTGTGTTGATACGCTGGGTTCTGGTGATAGACTCCCTTTAAGACTGGCATAGGAATCGTCAGTCTTACTAAATTCCCCCAATTCTTTTACTTCTGCTTTTGCATTGTTGAGGGCCATCACTTTTTATATATGGATGAGGGACAGGTTTTAATAGGACGGTTTTCTGGGCTTATGTTATTAATTAACCCCTTCTCGCACCTTTATGTAACAGTCTGTGGAGCTGCCGAGCTGGTTTGAGCATCTTATTGTGACAGTCATTAGGTTAGGACAGTTATGTTCCGGGTGTCTGGAACGTTCCATGGTTGATTTGGGCCTGGTTCTTTTACAGCAGATCTATCTAGGCACATGCTACAAACACATGTCCAGTCACTGACAAGGGACAGATGTGCAGCCTCAGTGCCCTGCAGTTCCCTCCCCTTTGTACGCTCATTTCCTCATTTCTTGTTAGTTGCCTGGAAATTTTTATTATTTCGTCACTGTGCACTATTGCATTGTACAGAAAGCAAAATGTACAGTGTCTGTGTGTAAGAGAGGTCGCAGTATATACTGGGTGTAGGAGAGGTCGCAGTATATATAGCCTGCACTGTGTATAGGGTTTGTCCCAGGAATGGATATACATATAAGCATAGACATATCTTACTTCTCTCTACCCATAAACCTGCACCTAACTACAGAGGAATAAGTGTATTCAGCATTGAGTAGAAGCCCCTTCCTTTTGAGCTACTACAGCCATGAGTCTTCTTGGGAGTGATGCAACAGGTTCTTCACATCTGGATTTGGGGATCCTCTGCCATTCTTCCTTGCAGATCCTCTCCAGTTCCGTCAGGTTGGATGGTGAACGTTGGTGGAGCCATTTTCAGGTCTCTCCAGAGATGCTCAATTGGGTTGAGGTCAGGGCTCTGGCTGGGCCAGTCAGGAATGGTAACAGAGTTGTTCTGAAGCCGCTCCTTTGTTATTTTAGCTGTGTGCTTAGGGTCATTGTCTTGTTGGAAGGTGAACCTTCGGCCCAGTCTGAGGTCTGAGGAAGAGGTTTTCTTCCTGGATATCTCTGTACTTGGCCGCATTCATCTTTCCTTCAATTGCAACCAGTTGTCCTGTCCCCCATAGCATGATGCTGCCACCACCATGTTTCACTGTTGGGATTGTATTGGGCAGATGATGAGCAGGGCCTGGTTTTCTCCTCACATACCGCTTAGAATTAATGCCAAAAAGTTCAATCTTCGTCTCATCAGACCAGAGAATCTTATTTCTCATAGTCTGGGAGTCCTTCATGTGTTTTTTGGCAAACTCTATGCGGGCTTTCATATGTCTTGCACTGAGGAGAGGCTTCCTTCGGGCCACTCTGCCATAAAGCCCCGACTGGTGGAGGGCTGCAGGGATAGTTGACTTTGTGGAACTTTCTCCCATCTCCCTACTGCATCTCTGGAGCTCAGCCACAGTGATCTTTGGGTTCTTCTTTACCTCTCTCACCAAGGCTCTTCTCCCACGATTGCTCAGTTTGGCTGGACGGCCAGGTCTAGGAAGAGTTCTGGTCATCCCAAACTTCTTCCATTTAAGGATTATGGAGGCCACTGCGCTCTTAGGAACCTTGAGTGCTGCAGAAATTCTTTTGTAACCTTGGCCAGATCTGTGCCTTGCCACAATTCTGTCTCTGAGCTCCTTGGGCAGTTCCTTTGACCTCATGATTCTCATTTGCTCTGACATGCACTGTGAGCTGTGAGGTCTTATATAGACAGGTGTGTGCCTTTCCTAATCAAGTCCAATCAGTTTAATTAAACACAGCTGGACTCCAGTGAAGGAGTAGAACCATCTCAAGGAGGATCAGAAGGAAATGGACAGCGTGTGAGTTATATATGAGTGTCACAGCAAAGGGTCTGAATACTTATGACCATGTGAGATTTCAGTTTTTCTTCTTTAATAAATTAGCAAAAATATCTACATTTCTGTTTTTTTTTCTGTCAAGATGGGGAGCTGAGTGTACATTAATGAGAAATAAAATGAACTTTTTTGCTTTTAGCAAATGGCTGCAATGAAACAAAGAATGAAAAATGTAAAGGGGTCTGAATACTTTCCGTACCCACTGTATGGCAAAAACATGACTACAAACTGATGCCCTGGATAAAAACATTTACATCTGACAGGTTTTTTTTCAGGACAGCACAGGTTTTCCTGAGGGGGCGATAGCTCTGCCTCTGGACTGAACAGCTTTACAGAGCCAATTCCGCTGCCCATCCTATACATGGTGAGAAGCAGAAAGCTCCATCTTGTGTATAGCGTTCGGCGTCTTCACTGCAGCTCAGCTGCCATTGACCTTAATGGGCACCCAGCCACAATATAGGGGCAGAGCTTTCTACTTCCTCCCCTGTATCATGTATGGGATGATCGCAGCTGTTAACACTATAGATGCCATGGTTAAATGTGATCACGGCATCTAAAGTGCGCAGGCGCCATGAGTGCCACCATCTTTTTCCAATCGCTGCCCTCTGGACCATCAGCCTATTGAAGAGGCTCCCAGGCTTGTCATTACATTAGTTCTATAAAGCCATAGGCAGCGTGTAATTGAAGTCAATGGATTTCACATTAGTATTGCCGTGTATAGTGTGAGCGATCAGATCTCCTAGGGTTCAAGGTCCCTAGGGGGTCTGAAAATAAATGTAAAAGAAAAATTGAAAAAAAGGTTTTTAAAGTACAAAAAACACAAAGTTCTGATCCCCCCTTTCCCTAGATCACATATAAAAATAAACAATAATAAACATAAACATTTTAGGTCTCTGGTGCTCAAAAATGTCCGAACTATTAAAATATAAAAAATATTTATCCCATACGGTGAACAGCGTAGCGGGGAAAAAAATCAAAATGACCAAATGGCTGTTTTTTTCAACACTTTGCCTCCTATAAAAAATGGAATAAAAAGTGATCAAACCATCAGAACTTCCCCCAAATGGTATCAATAAAAACAGCATCTTGTCCTGCATAAAAAGACGCCTTACCCAGCTCCATACACATAAAAATAAAAAAGTTACAGGTGTCACAACATTTTTTTTAAACATTACAAATACTATATAAATTTGGTACTGATCGTACTGACCCACAGAATACAGGTAACATATCATTTTTATCACACAGTGAATGCTGTAAAAATAAGAAATTGTGCAAATGCATTTTTTTTTTCCAATTCCACCTCATTCTGAATTTTTTCCAGCTTCCCAGTACATTGCACAGGATATTGAATGGGGCCTTTACAAAGTACAATTTGTCCCGCAAACAATAAACCATCATGTGACTCTGTGAACCGAAAAATGAAAAAAATATGGCTCTTGGAACGGGGGGGGAGGGAAAAATAGAAATGCAAAAACGAAAATTGGCTGTGGCATGATGAGAACGCAAAACGTCCCCAAGATGGGTCTGATAAATATAGCATTATAGAGAGTTCTGGGGAAATCTTTACATATAACAGAGTCAGGTGGCCGCTGCCGAGCTGATCCAAGTAGGGTCTGTAAAACTTCCAAGGATCGATTTAAAAAAAAAAAATTACATTTCCAAGGTCTATCTTCGTTACAGAAGGTATCTGTAAAAATATTTTTGGCTTCTCTAAAACGTGCACGATAAATTTAGATGACCTCCGTGTAGTTTCTTTCTTCCCCTGTTCTAGCAGGGATTTATGGGCAATACCATTCACTCTCTTTTGCTCTCCTAAACATCCATTGTGGATAGCCTCTAGAGATGAATGAACCGGTTTGGATCAAACCATGTTCTACCCATATTTTCCAAAAGTTTCGTGCTCGACACAAGCCACAAAATTTTTAGGGTTCATCACCCACCAAACACAATTACTCTCTGAGGTCTCTTCAGACCCCACAGTATAATAGGTGGAGGCCCAGGGTAGATGTGATAACAAACAGTTACACTCACCTTTCCTGGGGGGTGTACAGCGGTCCAACAGCGTCCTCTTCTGGCCTAATGTTACAAACCCCAGGGTCACCAATGAGAGCCAGTAACAGGACTCATTGGTCACCCCAGAGTATAATATAACTTCTGGTTTGTGCTGAACAAGTCGGTCCCAAAACGAACTGGAGAGGCGATCCTCATGATTAGTGGTCAAAGCAAATCTCGTGAGGTTTGGTCATCTGTAATAGCTTCTTTTTGAAAGGTGTTGATCTATCTCCTTAGGCTCTGTTCCCATTACCAAGGTACAGAGGTGAGTGCTGCTCGTGATCTGTGAAAAGCTAGCGCATGCTTTTTAATGGATTGGAAGTACGGCTTTATTTTCACAGACCTGACGTTCTATAAAAAGTGAATAGGTCCATAAAAAAAAATAAAGCATACCCCGCCGGTGCTGCCCTGGATGTGAAAAACACAGCCAATAATCAGCGCAGTCATGTTAATATAGCCCCACAGTTATTTCTGTAGCCTTTGCCATCTGAACAAGCTCTTCTGGCTCTAACATACTCTCCTACGGGAATGGCCATGATTGTATGAGCAGGACTTAGATGCCATGGTCAATTGCAACCACAGGATACACACGTGGACAAAATTGTTGGTACCCCTCGTTTAATGAAAAAAAAACCCCACAACAGTCACAGAAATAACTTAAAAAAGCCAGACTGGAATTTGCCAAACTACATGTTGACAAGCCACAAAGCTTCTGGGAGAATGTCCTATGGACAGATGAGACAAAAATCGAAATTTTTGGCAAGGCGCATCAGCTCTATGTTCACAGACGGAAAAATGAAATATATCTTGAAAAGAACACTGTCCCTACTGTGAAACATGGAGAAGACTCTGTTATGTTCTGGGGCTGCTTTGCTGCATCTGGCACAGGGTGTCTTGAATCTGTGCAGGGTACAATGAAATCTCAAGACTATCAAAGAATTCTATAGAGAAATGTTCTGCCCAGTGTCAGAAAGCTTGGTCTCAGTCGCAGCACATTGAAATGTGTAAAAAAAATAAATAAATACAAATAAAGAAATGCAATGTATGTAGGGTTATTCGGAATTTCTTTTTGAATAATCTATTGGGACACATTGTCTGTACCAGTGTTTTTCACAGTAAAACAGAAAATGCAAAAAAGCTTTTTTTGGGTCTCAGCCTTATGAACTTTGTAGACAGAGATATAAAAAGTCCTAGATCTCAGAATATGTTGATGCATAGAATTTTTTTTTTCATGTTTTATAGATAGTAAAGCATAACAAAAACTACGTAAGGCTAAGTTCACACGTTAAAAAAGAATGCACCATGAACTTTCCCTGCAGAAACATTGAATTCACCATATATACGTGTATACTTGTGGGGAAAATTCTAAATCCTTATCAAATTATGACATCACCGATCGTGTAAAACAAAATAAGGTTAGTTTTATTTGTTAACAAATAGGAACACACACACACATAACATGCAAGCCATAGTGTGTCTGCCCACAGACTTACAATAGACAGCGATTTTTATACCTTACTGGTCACATAATTTTATGGGTTGGCTTTTTCACAATATACAAAAACATATGCTGACATCATATAAAACATGTAATAAAATTGGTCAAGAACAAATGGTATTGCCGAAATCACAGAATAAAGTTAAATTGTCATTTTGTAAAAACAAAATCTGGAAGAAAAAGGTGCAAATGAGTATTTATCAATTCTTTCCCATTTCGATTTTTTTTTTTTCTGGCTTCTCAGTAAATTGTATGGGATATTATATGATGCCGATAGGAAATATGATCTGTTCTGCAGAAAACAAAGCCTGTCATGTTTATATGAACAGAAAAATGTCATGCTGTTTTAGGGAACCCCTAGCAATGTATCTGGCTTCTACCCTGCAGTTTGGCTTCACCTTGATGACCCAAGGCTATTTGTTGCAGTTTTGTCCTTTGTAAAACAGCAGACACATGTGAGCCCTAGAGCTGCTGGGGGAGAGATGTGAGCAGAGCTGCTGGGCCAGCCATGTTACTGTCTGGGGGAGTCTAAGAGCCACTTGTTCCTTTTTACTTCACAGTATATAGTTAGGTCATGTGTTACCCCCTATATACTCACAGGACCTAGCTAGTAACTGTAGTTAGGGATCCATATATATATATAGTTCAGGGCAGTGATAGGTTAGGCTTCCGAGGCCACTAGCTAGTTAGAGGCCCGGTGGCACTAGTAGTTTAGCTGGCAGGTTAAGGACTCAGTGTTAGGGTGGTCGGGCCTGCATCTACCGCCGTCCCCCCCCCCCCGTTTGCCGCCCGTGGGGGGACCCCCCCCCCCATCATCCTCCCCCCCTCGGCGGCCGTCCTCCCCCCCGGGGAGACCGCGGGCCGCCCCCCCCCCCCCCCGCCCCCCCCCCCCCCCCTCTTGTGGCGGGGGGTGTTGTGCCCCGCTCCCTTTTTTTTTTTTTAAAATAACCCCCCGGGGTTAAACCCGGAGGGGGGGGGGGGGTTGGTTGGTTGTGGTTTTTTTGTGTTTTTTTTTTTTTTTTTTTTTTTTTTTTTTCCCTTTTTTTTTTTAATAAAACTTTTTATAACCTTTTTGTTTTTTTTTTTTTTTTTTTTGTGGGTGTTGTTCTTTTTTGTTACTTTCTTCTTTTTTTCACCCCCCCCCTAAAGGGCCCCCTCTGGGTATGTTCCCACTCTTCCCTTCAGCGAAGGCTTCAGGTCCCATTATACACACAGGTCAGCGCCAGAGTCTGTTGCGGGAGGGATAATACTGATCCCCCCCCAAAGGGCCACTGTTTTAACCCCGCAATGGCCCCCCCGTTTTGGGGCTGGGGGGGGAAAATTTTTTGGGGGGTTTTTCTTTGGGGGAAAGAAAAACCCTTTAATTTTTTTTTTCCCATTAAATTATTTGGGGGGGGGTTTTTTTTTTTTTTTTTGTGGGGGGGGTGTTTTTTTAAGATAGGGGGGGGGGGGGGGGGGGGGGGGCGGGGGGGGGGGGGGAGAAACCCCCCCCCCGCACGCTCGCTGGGGGGGTGGGGTGGGGGGGGGGGGGGGGGGGGGGGGGGGGGGGGGGGGGGGGGGGGGGGGGGGGGGGGGGGGGGGGGGGGGGGGGGGGGGTAGTCGAAACAATAAATTTTTTGTAAATTTTACTACTTTTGCAATTGAAATAACAATTTTGTTTTTTCCATCGCCGCTTATGTTTTTTTGTTAATGGAATTGTGTGCCTGCTTATTTTATACGGGAACACAATTTTTATTGATGCCATTTTGGTGAATGTAATACTTTATGATCGCATTTTATAGCGTTTTTTTCTGTGGCTGTCCTTATGGACACATCAATATCCAATATGTGTGTTATGTTTTTATATTTTATTATTTATTAAACATTTTGGGATGGGGATTAATGTGATGTTATGTTTTTAACTGTTTCTTTTTATTAACTTTCAGCTTTTTTATATAATTTTTAACTTTAACTTGAAATCTTCAGATAGCTTTTATAATGCATTTCTCTACCTATGTTAGTACAATACATTATATTATCTGTCATTGTAGTGTACCTGACAGGCATTCCATTAGGCCATGCCTTTGGTACAGTTTAATAGGATTATACATAGGCAGCCCTGGGGGCCGGCCGCCATGTAAAAGCATCGGACCCCTGATCGCAGGGATTGTGATGCCTACTGGAGGGAGCCCCCTCTCTCCAAAACCCCTTAGGTGCTGCGATTGTTAATGACTGCAGCATTTAAGGGGTTAAACACCCGGGATCAGTGGTTTGCCAATCCCAGGTGTTAGAAGCAGGAGTCCAGCTGTGAGTACATGGCCAGGCACCTGTTTTATTCTACTGCAACTGACATAGAACGTCAATTGTGGCAGAATAAGGCCCATTAGTGACCAACATAGAAAATCTATATCCCGGTCACTACTGGGTTAAAGGTGGGAGTTAAAAACACAAGAATGAAATTTGCTGTGGTTGAGAGGGGTTAATAGGCTTTTATGATCCTCCTGTTCGTACCAGGTACCCCAATAGCATGAACTGGAGGGGAGACCCCTAAAATAGACAATGTAAACCTAGACAGGCAGACTAAAAATATGCCAGATTTATCACAGTGGCCAACGCTGGATGATAAATCTGGTGTATCTTTAGACCATTTAGTCTAAGTTTTTCCTTTTAGTTGATTTACTTGGAGCCAAAATTTTGCTAAATTATTTTGGTGCATTTGTGCATATCCTGACACATTTATGCCACACCCACATCATCAAATGGAGACAGTCATGTGACCGAGATTCAGCGTGTCAGCAGGGAAGGCAGAGGAACAAGACTGGCCCCCTGCTGAGCTCTGCAGATCTATTATCAGGGCTCAGGGGCACCTGTGTATATATTAGTAATAAAGCGTATCCAGTGTAGGGAATACATTGGTATTTCCACTTCCCCACATAACCCCTTTAGCCTGAGGTCACACGTTGCAGTAAGGCTGCATTCTTTTGTTGCAGATTTTGCTGCACTAGCTTCTAGGACATACCTGCTCTTCATATAAAGTGATAGTACCAGCACAGATGTATCATTCGTACAAAGTGCTGGGCTGTATCTCACTTACTACACTAGAAAGGATATGGTAACATTCTTCTGCAGGTCATCACGATTATGGCAATACCAAATTAACGTACAACCAATGCGCTCAATGGCTCAAACCAAAAAAGCCAGGATATGCACACCCCCATACATCATTCATCTGATAAAGGAGTCTATAAACCCTGATATGCGTTATCCCGGACTTTTAAGGAGGACCTCTCACGTCCTCTGACCGACAGTTTTATATGCCGCTAGAAAGCGGATTGTACTCATTGTACCATATCCATCGATGTCTTGGTTGGAGGTACACGTATCCTGGCATTTTTGGTTGATTGTGTATCCTACAGCCTTGGCTGACCCCAGGAGCAGTTGCCAATGGCCGCAGCCACCTCTATGGAATTTATAGTTGTTGTGACCACATGAAACTATTCTAGGTGAGCACCCATCCTCAAGGGTCTAGTTTTATTGGGATCACATTTAAGCTTTTGTTTAAGGTTCAGCACAGGGAGCACTGTGATTTTTTACAGATTTGGAATTGACCAAATGAATATAGGTTTTGGTACATTTTACTAAATAAAACCTAATACTAATACCAAATGCTAATTGTTTGTGGAAAAAATTGCTTGGAGATCATATTCTTAAACCATAACTTTTTTTTTTTCTCGGGAAGGAGTGGGACACAATCGTGAAGTGGAACGAAATTTATTGGATATTTTAAACTTTTGTAAAAAATAAAAAACTGAAAAGTGGGGCGTGCCAAATTATTCAGCCCCCTTAAGTTAATACTTTGTAGCGCCACCTTTTGCTGCGATTACAGCTGCTAGTCGCTTGGGGTATGTCTCTATCAGTTTTGCACATCGAGAGACTGAAATTCTTGCCCATTCTTCCTTGGAAAACAGCTGGAGCTCAGTGAGGTTGGATGGAGAGCGTTTGTGAACAGCAGTTTTCAGCTCTTTCCACAGATTCTCGATTGGATTCAGGTCTGGACTTTGACTTGGCCATTCTAACACCTGGATACGTTTATTTGTGAACCATTCCATTGTAGATGTTGCTTTATGTTTGGGATCATTGTCTTGTTGGAAGATAAATCTCCGTCCCAGTCTCAGGTCTTTTGCAGACTCCAACAGGTTTTCTTCCAGAATGGTCCTGTATTTGGCTCCATCCATCTTCCCATCAATTTTAACCATCTTCCCTGTCCCTGCTGAAGAAAAGCAGGCCCAAACCATGATGCTGCCACCACCATGTGTGACAGTGGGGATGGTGTGATCAGGGTGATGAGCTGTGTTGCTTTTATGCCAAACATATCATTTTGCATTGTGGCCAAAAAGTTCGATTTTGGTTTCATCTGACCAGAGCACCTTCTTCCACATGTTTGGTGTGTCTCCCAGGTGGATTGTGGCAAACTTTAAACCAGACTTTTTATGGCTATCTTTGAGAAATGGCTTTCTTCTTGCCACTCTTCCATAAAGGCCAGATTTGTGCAGTGTATGACTGATTGTTGTCCTATGGACAGACTCTCCCACCTCAGCTGTAGGTCTCTGCAGTTCATCCAGAGTGATCATGGGCCTCTTGGCTGCATCTCTGATCAGTCTTCTCCTTGTTTGAGATGAAAGTTTAGAGGGATGGCCGGGTCTTGGTAGATTTGCAGTGGTCTGATACTCCTTCCATTTCAATATGATCGCTTGCCCAGTGCTCCTTGGGATGTTTAAAGTTTGGGAAATCTTTTTGTATCCAAATCCAGCTTTAAACTTCTCCTCAACAGTATCACGGATCTGCCTGGGGTGTTCCTTGGTCTTCATGATGCTCTCTGCGCTTTAAACAGAACCCTGAGACTATCACAGAGCAGGTGCATTTATACGGAGACTTGATTACACACAGGTGGATTATATTTATCATCATCAGTCATTTAGGACAACATTGGATCATTCAGAGATCCTCACTGAACTTCTGGAGTGAGTTTGCTGCACTGAAAGTAAAGGGGCCGAATAATATTGCACGCCCCACTTTTCAGTTTTTTATTTTTTACAAAAGTTTAAAATATCCAATAAATTTCGTTCCTCTTCACAATTGTGTCCCACTTGTTGTTGATTCTTCACCAAAAAATTTAAATTTTATATCCTTATGTTTGAAGCCTGAAATGTAACAAAAGGTTGAAAAGTTCAAGGGGGCCGAATACTTTCGCAAGGCACTGTACTTGACATTGGTTCACAAGTAACAGACTAATGAAATTAGAGTATCCATCTTTATTTTAGGGTGTCCTCAATGGTGCCCCCCAACTTGTGTAGTTTATTAATGATTTGTTTGTTACCTTGTGGGGTGGAGATATTAATGCACAGGGCACAATGGAACCTAGAGCTAGCCATAAGAACAGGACACCAATGTAGGGATTATTAACGGTACTGTAGAATAATGGCCACCATAAAAACTCATATTAGTGTTCATTAAAGACATTTATGGCATATCCACCTCTCGGATCTGCAGCAATCCTACAGAAGTAAATGGCCGTTACTGAAACGGTGCAGCTGTTTTTCCCTGTTTCCATAACTCCCATTACTTTTATGGGTGTTACAGAAACAGGGTTACTCAGAGGGCTACGCTGTCTCTGTAACACCCGGTCACTGGCGACAGTCTGGATTTGATTGTCAGCGACATTGGGATGATGAAGAGCTAAACAATGGAGACTGGGGGTTCATTTTAGAGAGAGGTGCAGGTTCCAAAGGTGGGAACCATGTCTAGCAGAAATTTATAGCATATGCTGTGGATATGTCATAAATATCTTTAGTGGGCAAACCCTCCGGGGTTGTCCATCACCTGTCCATTCCCCTGGCAATCTAATCCTGCCTATTAACACGTAGATGGCATGTGATCACGCATCCTATTACTGGCATCATGGCTTCCACCACTTAGCTATACCAGTAAAGGGCACATGAACGCTGCAGCCATCAGTGACATGCCATCTACATGTAAATAGAGACTGCAGGAGACTGTCAGAGAGGTAGTACCAAAGGGAATAGACAGGTGAGTACTTTTAGGCACTTTGTAACTTATGTTAATTTTTTTTCACACCCTGAACAACCACTTGAATCCCGGTACCATTTACTGATCCTAAACCCAGCACCCTCAAAAGTTTGACTAAGACTGTGCTGCTCCACTCCCCCATTTTACATCTGTCAATTCACTTGTCCCACCAGCCGAGAGGTTTCCTGTTCTTTGACACATCAGCTACATCTTGGGGCAGATTTACTAATGTATTTGTATCTAGAATGTGGCATAAAATGACAGATCTAGTTGTAGGCCATATTTTCCAACTAGCTTGAGGGGTTTGTGTTAGATGAAACAGGGGCAAGGCTGTGGCAGTGTAAACCTTCAGACCATAGACTGATTGTCCAATGTTTCTTGAGTGATTCTGATAAATCTGGCACATTTTCAGACTGCTTAATCTAACCTAACTATTAAAAAGTGATTCTCTCATTCATAAATTACCCCAGAAGCACGCAGGACATATACAGAGAAGTACTGACATGTTCTGATGTGAATAAAGTACTTTGGTTATGATAGAAAGCCTACTATACAGTTTTGTGCCAGTCCCTGGCCAATGAGAAATGATTCTCCCATTGCTGTGATGTCATGACTTATTGGTTAAATCTCGCGCATGAGCAGTATGCTCTGCATTGCGAGATTCGTGGCGCATACTGCGCATGTGCAAGACTTCTCCAGATGATGACATTTCAGCAGCAGCACTATCGTTTCCCACTGGCCAAAGCATATAGGGGCATGTTTTCAACAGAGAATTCTGTGCTCGGGGATCTCCGGGAACGCCTCCTGTGCTCCGAGCACCTAATTTAAATAATAAAGAAAACGTCTTTTTCTTGGCATCCATGGGCCTGTGAAACATAATGAATGAATGATACGTAAGCATGTCACAACTCCTATAGCACTGTGGTGGCAGCTTGAAGGGGTCGAGGAAGGTGATAGACTCCCTTTAATGTTACAGGGGGGCACAGAAAACTAAAACATCCTTCAAGTCTCAGGGTCCAGCTAAAAAATTCCCTATATATCTGCCGCTTAGACTTCTCTAGGCAGAATAGCAGAGAGTAAAGCAATGTTCACACTATGACTGCACCCATTACACAAATATCCTTTAATTTGCATTATACTGTAAAAAAAAAAAAACAACAGTCACTGCACACACAGTCATTCTTGTATAATTTTCACACATTTGCCAGCTGAAATTGTCAACATCAGTCATTTTGGCTGACTTTAAAGGGATTATCACTTCATATATAATTTTTACAGTGCATTCAGGGCACCTTTTAACCCTTTCCTGTCATTTTTCAATTTTTGTTTTCTACTATAACTGTTGTTTTTCAGATCAAATAGCTGTTTAAGGGCTTATTTTTTGCTGTACAAATTGTACATGGTGATGGTACCATTTACTATTCTATTCAATGTTGGAGAAGTTGGAATAAAGTTCTGAATGGGGTAGAATTTGAGGAAAAACTGCATTTTATGCAACTTTCTTTATGGGCTTAATTTTTACGGCATTCACTGTGAACGAAAATGACTTGTCACTTGTATTCTGCGAGTTGGCATGATGCATAAGGCATCCTTTTTTGCAGGGCCAGATGTACTTTGTACTTTTTATTTACACCATTTTGAGGAAAGTTTGATGTTTTAATCACTTTTTAAGGAAGGAAAAACAGCTAAAAAAAACAAAAACAAAAAAAAACCTGGCTTGGCTCTTTTAACTTTTTTTTCCCCGACTGTAGCATATGGTAAAAATATTTTTATAAGTTTGTAGATCAGGCATTTCTGGACGCATTTTTGTATGTGTTTTACTATCTGATCTAGGGAAAGGGGGGTGACTTGAACTTTTAATATAAATATATATATATATATATATATATATATATATATATATCACACACACACACACACACACACACACACACGTGGACAAAATTGTTGGTACCCTCATTTAATGAAAGAAAAACCCACAATGGTCACAGAAATAACTTGAATCTGACAAAAGTAATAATATATAAAAATTCTATGAAAATGAACAAATGAAAGTCAGACATTGCTTTTCAACCATGCTTCAACAGAATTTTTAAAAAATGAAAACTCATGAAACAGGCCTGGACAGAAATGATGGTTCCCTTAACTTAATATTTTGTTGCACAACCTTTTGAGGCAATCACTGCAATCAAACGATTCCTGTAACTGTCAATGAGACTTCTGCACCTCTCAACAGGTATTTTGGCCACTACTCATGAGCAAACTGCTCCAGTTGTCTCGGGTTTGAAGGGTGCCATTTCCAGACGGCATGTTTCAGCTCCTTCCAAAGATGCTCAATAGGATTTAGGTCAGGGCTCATAGAAGGCCACTTCAGAATAGTCCAATGTTTTCCTCTTAGCCATTCTTGGGTGTTTTTAGCTGTGTGTTTTGGGTCATTATCCTGTTGCAAGACCCATGACCTGCGACTGAGACCAAGCTTTCTGACACTGGGCAGCACATTTCTCTCTAGAATCCCTTGATAGTCTTGAGATTTCATTGTACCCTGCACGGATTCAAGACACCCTTTGCCAGATGCAGCAAAGCAGCCCCAGAACATAACAGAGCCTCCTCCATGTTTCACAGTAGGGACAGTGTTCTTTTCAAGATAGGCTTCATTTTTCCGTCTGTGAACATAGAGCTGTGTCTTGCCAAAAATTTACATTTTTGTCTCATCTGTCCATAGAACATTCTCCCAGAAGCTTTGTGGCTTGTCAACATGTAGTTTGGCAAATTACTTTTGTCAGATTCCAGTTATTTCTGTGACCATTGTGGGTTTTTCTTTCATTAAAGGAGGGGTACCAACAATTTTGTTCATGTGTTATATATATATATATATATATATATATATATATACAGTCATATGAAAAAGTTTGGGCACCCCTATTAATCTTAATCATTTTTAGTTCTAAATATTTGGGTGTTTGCAACAGCCATTTCAGTTTGATATATCTAATAACTGATGGACACAGTAATATTTCAGGATTGAAATGAGGTTTATTGTACTAACAGAAAATGTGCAATATGAATTAAACCAAAATTTGACCGGTGCAAAAATGTGGGTACCCTTATCATTTTATTGATTTGAATACTCCTAACTACTTTTTACTGACTTACTGAAGCACAAAATTGGTTTTGTAACCTCACTGAGCTTTGAACTTCATAGCCAGGTGTATCCAATCATGAGAAAAGGTATTTAAGGTGGCCAATTGCAAGTTGTTCTCCTATTTGAATCTCCTCTGAAGAGTGGCATCATGGGCTCCTCAAAACAACTCTCAAATGATCTGAAAACAAAGATTGTTCAACATAGTTGTTCAGGGGAAGGATACAAAAAGTTGTCTCAGAGATTTAACCTGTCAGTTTCCACTGTGAGGAACATAGTAAGGAAATGGAAGACCACAGGGACAGTTCTTGTTAAGCCCAGAAGTGGCAGGCCAAGAAAAATATCAGAAAGGCAGAGAAGAAGAATGGTGAGAACAGTCAAGGACAATCCACAGACCACCTCCAAAGAGCTGCAGCATCATCTTGCTGCAGATGGTGTCACTGTGCATCGGTCAACAATACAGCACACTTTGCACAAGGAGAAGCTGTATGGGAGAGTGATGCGAAAGAAGCCGTTTCTGAAAGCACGCCACAAGCAGAGTCGCCTGAGGTATGCAAAAGCACATTTGGACAAGCCAGCTTCATTTTGGAAGAAGGTCCTGTGGACTGATGAAACAAAGATTGAGTTGTTTGGTCATACGAAAAGGCGTTATGCATGGCGTCAAAAAAACACAGCATTCCAAGAAAAACACTTGCTACCCACTGTAAAATTTGGTGGAGGTTCCATCATGCTTTGGGGCTGTGTGGCCAATGCCGGCAACGGGAATCTTGTTAAAGTTGAGGGTCGCATGGATTCAACTCAGTATCAGCAGATTCTTGAGAATAATGTACAAGAATCAGTGACGAATTTGAAGTTACGCCGGGGATGGATATTTCAGCAAGACAATGATCCAAAACACAGCTCCAAATCTACTCAGGCATTCATGCAGAGGAGCAATTACAATGTTCTGGAATGGCCAACCCAGTCCCCAGACCTGAATATCATTGAACATCTGTGGGATAATTTGAAGCGGGCTGTCCATGCTCGGCGACCATCAAACTTAACTGAACTGGAATTGTTTTGTAAAGAGGAATGGTCAAAAATACCTTCATCCAGGATCCAGGAACTGATTAAAAGCTACAGGAAGCAACTAGAGGCTGTTATTTTTGCAAAAGGAGGATCTACTAAATATTAATGTCACTTTTCTGTTGAGGTGCCCATATTTTTGCACCGGTCAAATTTTGGTTTAATGCATATTGCACATTTTCTGTTAGTACAATAAACCTCATTTCAATCCTGAAATATTACTGTGTCCATCAGTTATTAGATATATCAAATTGAAATGGCTGTTGCAAACACCCAAATATTTAGAACTAAAAATGATTAAGATTAATAGGGGTGCCCAAACTTTTTCATATGACTGTATATATATATATATATATATATATATATATTTCACTTAAACTTTTATTTTCAGACCACCTAGGGGTCTCGAACTCCATGTGATCTGACCAATAATACAATATACTGCTATGCTAATGCATTGCAATGTATTGTAAAATGCTTAGCGTTCTATGACAGGCTGGCTAGTGCAGAATGTAATAGAACCACTATGATGACAGGGCTGGGAACTTTCAATAGGCTCTCAGCCATCATAGCAATGGATCACTGCCCTGGATTTCGTTCCAGGGGACAGCGAACACAGGGTATAATACAGCGGAGACCTGGCGGCCGCTCAACTCCTGAGTGGCTGCCATGTTTAAAGACCTGACATCCACTGTAATAGTATGGCAGATGTGAGCAAAGGGTTAAACTGTATAGGCTATGGTCTCTCGGCGCCCCAATCATTAGCTTTGCAGAGCACAACTTGGAGGAGGGGCAAGGGGCAGAAATCTCATTCCTCAGCCTCCCCTGCTGCACCTCTGGCTCCCTGTAATGTCAATGGCTCTACTCCGGCTGAAGGTCCGTTGAGTTGGTCATGTGACAGTCAGAGCTTCAGCAAAGGAGGCAGAGGAATCTGCAAAGCTAATCATGAGGGTACTGGGAGACCATGATCTATACAGAAAGCACATCCAATGCACTGTAGAAAAATGCTATCAAAATTTTTATACCACCAAATAACCCCTTTAAAAAGGACACATCGCCAGGTGTAAAAAGCCCAGTGTTTTGTTTACACAGACCAGCTTTTCCAAAGATATAAGCCCTGTTAGTGTTGATGCAAAGTAGAGTATGCTAGCCAAATGGGTGTGGTCTCTGTGTGGTGTATGTCATGCAGTGTTAACACCCACTTGGCTAGCAGACCCCAATTTGAATGAACGTTATCAGGGCTTATATCTTTGGAATAGCTGAACGGATTTGGATAAACACTAAAATGCTCAGGGTGATGGATATCAGTGGGCTTTTCATACTTGGTGACAGGTCTTCTTTAATCTTATGTGCATGGCCAGCTTTATCTAGGCCTACAGTCATTAAATCCATGCCCTCTGCTGAATCTGTCCAAATCTACATATCAAAGCCAGCAAAAGAGCAGCAGAAAACATGATATGTCAGGTTGTGTGTGCTCCGGGTATATCAAGGTGTTATTACATTCCCCATTAAAGACATTCAGTTCCACTGCTGCCGCCATAATCTCCTATATACCATGCGGCTCCTAAGAACTTTGCACTTGTGAATAGTTGAAGGTAATGTGAGAGGAAACTAGCTATGGAGCATCTTTAAAAAGGCAAATATTTTACTATATGCCATATAAGAACAAAACAAAAAGGTCAACGGATCGGCAAAACTTCTTAAAGACCACCTAAAATTGCATTGAAAAGTAGTCTTCTAAGGGAAGAAAGAACAGAGACAATTTTTAGAGTACATAGTGGATCTGAGCGTCTCAGGAAATATAGTCCGAATAGGGGAGGTGGTCTTCCCAAAGAGGTGATATGAGGCGAGCCCCATCATTTAGGAAACCAGGGCTTTGACTTCATGCTTCGCCAAGTGTCTGGTCAAATAGTGCTTCAATACAAAACACTTCTCACACTCCGGGCATTTATAAGCTTTATTCCCCACGTGAAGTTTCCGATGTGTAATGAGGCCGGAATGGTCTGTAAAGCATTTTCCACATTCCAGACATGAAAATGGCTTCTCCCCTGTATGGATCCTCTGGTGGGCGATAAGCGCTGACCGACCCCTAAAACATTTCCCACACTCTTTACAGGAAAACGGTTTCTCCCCTGTGTGGATTCTCTGATGCGCTACCAAAATTGTTTTAGAATTAAAACATTTCCCACACTCTGAGCAAGAAAATGGTTTCTCCCCTGTGTGAATCCTTTCATGTCTAACCAGATGGGACCGACTGGGGAAGAACTTTCCACACTGTGCACAAGTATAAGGTTGGACACCAGTGTGTATCCTCTTGTGTACAGAGAAACAGGAGCGGTCAGAAAAACACTTCCCGCAGTCTGGACAGAAATATGGCTTCTCCCCTGTGTGGATTCTCTGATGTGTCGTAAGATTTGCATTACAGGCAAAGCTTTTCCCACATTCGGCACAAACAAAAGATTTTTCTGGAGAGTGCATCCTCAGGTGTGTGGACAACATGGAGCTGCTCACAAAACTCTTCCCACATTCAGAACAAGAGTACGGAGTTTCTCCTGTGTGAAACCTCTGATGTGTGATGAGATGTGAGCGAGTCGGGAAGCACTTGCCACAGTCGGAACATAAAAATGGCTTTTCGCGGGAGTGGACTCTTTTATGCGTGTACAGTCCTGAGCTGTCAGTAAAACACTTCCCGCAGTCTGGACAAGCAAAAGGTTTCTCTCCTGTGTGGATTCTCTCATGAGAGTTAACATTTGAGCGATTGGCAAACCTCTTCCCACAGACAGAACAGGCAAATGGTTTCTCTCCTGTGTGAATCCGGAGATGGGCGATTAATTCCGATTTCCGGATAAAACATTTGCCACATTCATTACATGAGAACGGTCTCTCTCCGGTGTGGATCCTTAGATGCACCTTGAAATGAGTTATCCGGCTGTACGATTTACCACAGTGAGAGCATATAAAAAGTCTTGTGGATTTAGGTTGGACTGTAAAGCCCGCTTCTCCTGTTGGTGTCTTTAAACCCTTCGAGAGAGTTACATTTTCTTGACCATGACTTTCCATATGTGCAAGAAGATCCTCCTGACATAAAAATTCATCCTGACACAATGAGCAGATGAGGTCTACCTCTGCCAAAACATTGTCGCTGGAGACGTGAAGAGCGGGAACGGAGTCGGAAAGGTTATCCTCTTGTACGGTAAAAGTTTCAATGTCTTCATCAGAAGAGTTTTCCTCTTCAACCAGATCAGTCTTATATACGGTAAGAAAATTAGGGTCTGGCATTTGTTCCCCATCACCCAAATCTGGTTCCTTCTTCACTAATACAGCTGACTGCTCAATAATTCTATCAGGATCCTTGGAATTATCATCTTCGAGTTGACAAGATTCCTCCTTTGCATGGGTAGAAATATCAAGGTGATCTCCAACAGGCGTGCCAACTCGGTAACATTTTATCTTCTCAAATGTACCATGTTCTGATGACTTTAAAGGAAAAGGTGGACGCTGCTTCTCTCTATGTTCCATGGACACACTACTGTGTGAGATGCTTTGCATCTTACATGAAGCAGGAGCTTTTCTGCTCCTTGGTTCACCATCTTGGTCGTCTTTATCATAATTGGTAACAATGTCATCTGGATCTTCATTCTCCGAGTCTGCTGTAGGGATGCGACATCCAGCATGGACCTCACTGTCCTCAGAGCGTTCTAGTTAAGAGAATGAAGAAAAAAACAAACACATATAGAAAATATTGTTAAAAAGTGAGTGAAAAAAATACTGTAGAAGTCTATAGGTTACTATTACATGTACGGCACTCATGCACAGTTCATCGTCCCGATACCGCATGTGTAATAGCACCATAAACATTGTAGAATAGGTTTCTATCTGATTATTAAACATTGACTATAGGAGGGACCATCTCAACATCAGGTTCAATATCAAGTCCTTGAGAAGTGACCAGAATATGTTCCAGTTGTTGCTTAGCTTCAACGAAACCCAAGGCATGCAAATTCCATTTGCTCTTTTTAAGGGTTTTATTGAAAAGTAATAAATATATCCAAACATATCAGCAGTAAAGGTGTAAAGTAAAATCAAATAAAGACGTATCAGCCTTCCCAGGCCTTTGTCATACTCATATTATCCAAGAGGGAGAGCTGGTCATGGAGTCTCCCAATGCTCCTATGGTCTATAGCAGTGTTGGCGAACCTATGGCATGCGTGCCAGAGAGGGCACTCAGAGCCCTCTCTGTTGGCACACGTGCCGTCGCCCTATCCAGGCTCCCTGATCGCTCACTAATGGGGAATCCAGTACAAGATTCCCCATTATTGAGCGAGCGCTTCTTTCAGCTGTATGCGCAAATGCACATACAGTTGAAAAATGACAGTGTAGGCTGCGGGTCCGCAGCTTACACTGACAGCAGAGTGTGAACTCTGCCCCAACGCAGGCACGATGACGTAATTCATTAGCGCCTGCAGTGATAGAAGAAGGGCAACGCCCGGCTGCTCTTCATGGGAGGTAAGGTAAGTAGCATATTATACTGTGCTTCTGGAGGCCACTGTGGAGTGCATTGTATCGTCTGAGGGCCACTGTGGAGTGCATTGTATCGTCTGAGGGCCACTGTGGAGTGCATTGTACCGCGTGGGGGCCCTTCACTATTTATGTCACACAGTATCTGTTTTATGTTACATGTGATATTATTACAGGCTGTAATAACATTGCACGGTCACTATAAAACAGATCTGTGCAATGTAAATAGCGAACATTAATTGTTCAAGAGTACCAAATGCAAACTATTACTTTTCAGTAGAAAGTTGTTTTGTATCATTGAAAACTCTGTAAAACCCCATTCAAATGACCGATTTGTGGGCTGTCTGCTGTTGTGGGCCCCCGTTTTAGGTTAGGCGGGGTGGGCTCGCGATATTTTGGGGGTTGGGGGGGGGTGGGGGGGGGGGGGGGGGGTGGCCCCCCCCGCGGTGTTGGGGGGGGGGCCCCCCCCCCCCCCCCCCCCCCCCTTTGCGCGGGGGCAATTTTCCCACCTCTCCCTCCCAACAAACATATATAAAAATTCCCCTATTAATCTTAATCATTTTTAGTTCTAAATATTTGGGTGTTTGCAACAGCCATTTCAATTTGATATATCTAATAACTGATGGACACAGTAATATTTCAGGATTGAAATGAGGTTTATTGTACTAATAGAAAATGTGCAATATGCATTAAACCAAAATTTGACCGGTGCAAAAGTATGGGCACCTCAACAGAAAAGTGACATTAATATTTAGTAGATCCTCCTTTTGCAAAAATAACAGCCTCTATTCGCTTCCTGTAGCTTTTAATCAGTTCCTGGATCCTGGATGAAGGTATTTTTGACCATTCCTCTTTACAAAACAATTCCAGTTCAGTTAAGTTTGATGGTCGCCGAGCATGGACAGCCCGCTTCAAATTATCCCACAGATGTTCAATGATATTCAGGTCTGGGGACTGGGATGGCCATTCCAGAACATTGTAATTGTTCCTCTGCATGAATGCCTGAGTAGATTTGGAGCTGTGTTTTGGATCATTGTCTTGCTGAAATATCCACCCCTGGCGTAACTTCAAATTCGTCACTGATTCTTGTACATTATTCTCAAGAATCTGCTGATACTGAGTTGAATCCATGCGACCCTCAACTTTAACAAGATTCCCGGTGCCGGCATTGGCCACACAGCCCCAAAGCGTGATGGAACCTCCACCAAATTTTACAGTGGGTAGCCAGTGTTTTTCTTGGAATGCTGTGTTTTTTGGACGCCATGCATAACGCCTTTTTGTATGACCAAACAACTCAATCTTTGTTTCATCAGTCCACAGGACCTTCTTCCAAAATGAAGCTGGCTTGTCCAAATGTGCTTTTGCATACCTCAGGCGACTCTGTTTGTGGCGTGCTTTCAGAAACGACTTCTTTCGCATCACTCTCCCATACAGCTTCTCCTTGTGCAAAGTGTGCTGTATTGTTGACCGATGCACAGTGACACCATCTGCAGCAAGATGATGCTGCAGCTCTTTGGAGGTGGTCTGTGGATTGTCCTTGACTGTTCTCACCATTCTTCTTCTCTGCCTTTCTGATATTTTTCTTGGCCTGCCACTTCTGGGCTTAACAAGAACTGTCCCTGTGGTCTTCCATTTCCTTACTATGTTCCTCACAGTGGAAACTGACAGGTTAAATCTCTGAGACAACTTTTTGTATCCTTCCCCTGAACAACTATGTTGAACAATCTTTGTTTTCAGATCATTTGAGAGTTGTTTTGAGGAGCCCATGATGCCACTCTTCAGAGGAGATTCAAATAGGAGAACAACTTGCAATTGGCCACCTTAAATACCTTTTCTCATGATTGGATACACCTGGCTATGAAGTTCAAAGCTCAGTGAGGTTACAAAAACAATTTTGTGCTTCAGTAAGTCAGTAAAAAGTAGTTAGGAGTATTCAAATCAATAAAATGATAAGGGTACCCAAATTTTTGCACCGGTCAAATTTTGGTTTAATGCATATTGCACATTTTCTGTTAGTACAATAAACCTCATTTCAGTCCTGAAATATTACTGTGTCCATCAGTTATTAGATATATCAAATTGAAATGGCTGTTGCAAACACCCAAATATTTAGAACTAAAAATGATTAA
Organism: Leptodactylus fallax; assembly: GCA_947044405.1. Classification (NCBI taxonomy): domain Eukaryota; kingdom Metazoa; phylum Chordata; class Amphibia; order Anura; family Leptodactylidae; genus Leptodactylus; species Leptodactylus fallax. The sequence goes on from CAMRHE010000264.1 coordinate 2,594,340, forward strand.
GATTAATAGGGGTGCCCAAACTTTTTCATAGGACTGTACTGCAATATATTTAAAGCCACAGTATAGCAATAATCTAGGTTTATGGAAGCCTTTGTCTGCCCAAAATCAAGCCTATGTGAAGCAGGAGTTGGGGTTGTCAAGAAGGGCTAACATTTCTCAGGTTTTCTGGTTACTGCTTGTCCGACTTTTCCAGACTAACAAACTTTGTTTGCTCCTGAATAGGCCAGCCTTTTGCATACCATCGCTGTCAGTCCAAGACTACTCTGGGAACCATGACCTGAGGCCAGGGAATCCTTCTTAGGGTAAGTTCACACGGAGATTTTGCAGGTGGATTTTTGAGGTGGAATCTGCCTTAAAAAATACCGCCCAATTCCCATACCACTCAATTCAAACAGACAGGATCATCATGAATGTGAGGCAGGAAAAAAAAAAAACACTCCAAAAAAATACTAGCTGTTTTTTCCACCTCCCATTCATTTCAATGCGGTTTGTAGGGGCGGAATCCACCTGAAAGAGGGGTCATCACTAGAGATGGGCGAACCTCTCAGGACTCATTTAGTTTTGGGTTTGGGTCGAACACGTTCGGTACACACCACACCTTAAAAGACAGAGGTGTAAAATACTCTTAGGGTTCCTAGGAACCTATCCTATAAAACATAGTGTAGAATACTCTTAGGGCTCCTTAGAAACCTAAGTTTTATAGATGGGTTCCTAGGAGCTCTGACAGTATTCTACACTATGTTTTATAGATGGGTTCCTAGGAGTCCTAAGAGTATTCTACATTATGTTTTATAGATAGGTTCCTAGGAGCCCTGACAGTGTTATACACTATGTTTTATAGATAGGTTCCTAGGAGCCCTGACATTGTTCTACACTATTTTTTATAAATAGGTTCCTAGGAGCCCTAACAGGATTCTACACTATGTTTTATAGATAGGTTCCTAGGAGCCTTGACATTGTTCTACACTATTTTTTATAAATAGGTTCCTAGGAGCCCTAAGAGTATTCTACACTATGTTTTATAGAAAGGTTCCTAGCGAGCCTTGACAGTGTTATACACTATGTTTTATAGATAGGTTCCTAGGAGCCCCCTAAGAGTATTCTACACTATGTTTTTATAGGATAGGTTCCTAGGAGCCTTGACAGTGTTATACACTATGTTTTATAGATAGGTTCCTAGGAGCCCTAAGAGTATTCTACACTATGTTTTATAGATAGATTCCTAGGAGCCCTGAGAGTGCCAATAGCTCTTCAAGGCAAACACAGCTGAAGTTATATCAAAGTGAAAAGTGACATCATTATACTCTGGGGTCTCTACAGACCTTCTGTTACCTCTTTTGGGCCTCTTTGTGGCGTCCCGTGCCTCCCTCTCCTTCTCCTCAATAACGACATGGGCTTGGGGTCACCGCTGAAGCCTGTGATTAGGCCTCAGTGATGACATGGGCATACTGAGCATCATGTGACCGATGGAGATCCTCCCTGGGTTAGGGACCAATCAGGGAATTCCTTCTCCCCTGTGGGCCAGCCCGAGCCTGAGTAAGGACATTGTAACACTACAGTAGTGGAGAATAGAACCTAAAACTAGGCGCCTGTTCACATTACATTTGGTTATCTTTTCAAACATTGGTTTGATTTCATTTTTTCAGAAAGATCTGTTTACCAATCCATAGGTTTCCTCTGAGGTTTCCTCATGATTGGAAGTGTTGGCCCTATAGATGGATAATATTCTTACCTAGTGAGGTGCTCGCCATTACCATACGTTTATCAGTAGCTTCCACGTGTAGCAGAGGATTCCATAGAGATACCTGTGACCATAATAGTATAGATCAAACTCACACCAAGCATGGAGGAGAAGGCTATGTTCACACCTTCAGGGTTTGTTCAGGTGCAGTTCTGGAAACCAAAATTGATTCATAAAAAAGAACAGAAATGGTATCTGTCCTCTTTTTAAGATCAACACCTAATTTGCCTTTAAAAACCTGAGCAGAACCTGAAAGTCTGAACATACACTAAACCAAACATATACAGCAAAACTAATGTACAAGAAAAAGGAAAGAGAGGAGTCAGTAACAACCAAAATCGGTGAGTCAAAAGCAAATTGAGGATCTGTTACATCCAACAGAGGGCGCATGAGCCCCCCAGCCCCTTTTCCATAATGCCTTGTGATATGTAGATGCTAAGTAGAGGGCGCAGCAAAGGCATTTCAATCTCTACACACCTTCACTGGTGCTCCCCTCAGTGTGAGAGATTCTTGTCCCTAACCCACTCATTGCCTCCCCACCAAAGCCAGCCAGTTCACTTTGCTCTGTACTGATGAAGGACAACAATCCGGAAACAGCGCTGTATGCAGATAAGTGAAATTGGCTTGGCTAAAACCCCTTTTGCTGTCTCAAGGCTCGGTGAGTCAAAAGCAAATTGAGGATCTGTTACATCCAACAGAGGGACGCATGAGCTCCCAGCTCCTATCCCCCCATAATGCCTTGTGATATACACACAAAATCCAAGACAATGAAATCAGTAACTGGATTGGTTGTTAAAGGCAACTGCTCCACTTTTCCCACTAGTTTTAATAAATCCACCTTACAGTATATATCAGACATATAATACATGAAGAACATTAAGTGCACACCAAACACATACCAAATCATGCGTACCATACACGTACATTATGCACTACATATATAGCACACCAAACATGTACAGTATATACTACATATATAGCACATCAAACATGTACAGTATACACTACATATATAGCACACCAAACATGTACAGTATACACTACATATATAGCACACCAAACATGTACAGTATACACTACATATATAGCACACCAAACACGTACATTATACACTACATATATAGCACACCAAACACGTACAGTATACACGACATATATAGAACACCAAACATGTACAGTATATATTACATATATAGCACATCAAACATGTACAGTATACACGACATATATAGAACACCAAACATGTACAGTATACACTACATATATAGAACACCAAACACGTACAGTATACACTACATATATAGCACACCAAACACGTACAGTATACACTACATATATAGAACACCAAACACGTACAGTATACACTACATATATAGAACACCAAACACGTACAGTATACACTACATATATAGCACACCAAACACGTACATTATACACTACATATATAGCACACCAAACACGTACAGTATACACGACATATATAGCACACCAAACACGTACAGTATACACGACATATATAGAACACCAAACATGTACAGTATATATTACATATATAGCACATCAAACATGTACAGTATACACTACATATATAGCACACCAAACATGTACAGTATACACTACATATATAGCACACCAAACACGTACAGTATACACTACATATATAGCACACCAAACACGTACATTATACACTACATATATAGCACACCAAACACGTACAGTATACACGACATATATAGAACACCAAACATGTACAGTATATATTACATATATAGCACATCAAACATGTACAGTATACACTACATATATAGAACACCAAACATGTACAGTATACACTACATATATAGAACACCAAACATGTACAGTATACACTACATATATAGCACACCAAACATGTACAGTACACACTACATATATAGCACACCAAACATGTACAGTATACACTACATATATAGCACACCAAACACGTACAGTATACACGACATATATAGAACACCAAACATGTACAGTATACACTACATATATAGCACACCAAACATGTACAGTATACACTACATATATAGCACACCAAACATGTACAGTATACACGACATATATAGCACACCAAACACGTACAGTATACACGACATATATAGCACACCAAACATGTACAGTATACACGACATATATAGCACACCAAACACGTACAGTATACACTACATATATAGAACACCAAACATGTACAGTATATATTACATATATAGCACATCAAACATGTACAGTATACACTACATATATAGAACACCAAACATGTACAGTATACACTACATATATAGAACACCAAACACGTACAGTATACACTACATATATAGCACACCAAACACGTACATTATACACGACATATATAGCACACCAAACACGTACAGTATACACGACATATATAGAACACCAAACACGTACAGTATACACTACATATATAGAACACCAAACATGTACAGTATACACTACATATATAGCACACCAAACATGTACAGTATACACTACATATATAGAACACCAAACACGTACAGTATACACTACATATATAGAACACCAAACATGTACAGTATACACTACATATATAGAACACCAAACACGTACAGTATACACTACATATATAGAACACCAAACACGTACAGTATACACTACATATATAGAACACCAAACACGTACAGTATACACGACATATATAGAACACCAAACACGTACAGTATACACTACATATATAGAACACCAAACACGTACAGTATACACTACATATATAGAACACCAAACACGTACAGTATACACGACATATATAGAACACCAAACACGTACAGTATACACTACATATATAGAACACCAAACATGTACAGTATACACTACATATATAGAACACCAAACATGTACAGTATACACTACATATATAGCACACCAAACATGTACAGTATACACTACATATATAGCACACCAAACATGTACAGTATACACTACATATATAGCACACCAAACACGTACAGTATACACTACATATATAGCACACCAAACACGTACAGTATACACGACATATATAGCACACCAAACACGTACAGTATACACTACATATATAGCACACCAAACATGTACAGTATACACTACATATATAGCACACCAAACATGTACAGTATACACTACATATATAGCACACCAAACACGTACAGTATACACTACATATATAGCACACCAAACACGTACAGTATACACTACATATATAGCACACCAAACACGTACAGTATACACTACATATATAGCACACCAAACATGTACAGTATACACTACATATATAGCACACCAAACATGTACAGTATACACTACATATATAGCACACCAAACACGTACAGTATACACTAAACATAACATACCAAACACATACTAAATCATGCATACCAAACACGTATGGTATACACTAGACATATAACACACCATACGCATACAATAAACATATAGCACACCGAACACTAAACACATACAGTATATAAAACATATACAGAATATATCACAAGTAGTATAATGTTGTACCGTGTTAGCCATAGAAAGTAGTGGAAGAGTGAAGAAATCAGGCGATACCTTTTAGAGGCTAACTGAGTATATTTGATAGTGAGCTTTGAGAGTCTAGCTCTCTTCTTCAGACTGAAGAAGAGAGCTAGACTCTCAAAAGCTTACTATCAAATATACTCAGCCTCTAAAAGGTATCGCCTGATTTCTTCACTCTTCCAGAATATATCACATGCATACAATACACAATAAATACCTTAACCTTCTTACTTCAGTACCCACTGCTGATACTTCTGGGGTCCCCTGCCAGTCTTTGGTCACCTGGCTCCAGTGATGACATTGTGACATAACCTGTGCCCACTGCAACCAATCACTAGATGTAATGGTGAGGTGTTTATAGCCCTGAGGTCTAGTGATGGGAACTTCAACTTCATTTGGATCTGCTTACTAAAAAGAACCGGCTCTTCTGGCTCCTTAAATAAATAATGATGTCTACCATATGTAGACAGTCAGGCACTCCTCCTTTTACCCTAATATTATGACCTCCTGGCTGCTGTTAGCCACAAGAGCTCATAATATTAGTTTAAAATGAGGCTGTGACCCATTTGGAGGCCAGGTAGGGGGCGGGGTTAGCCACATATGGGGCAGGGTTTGCCATTAAGGGGGTGGGTTAAGTGAGCTGTCGGCTCCCAACCAGGGGCCGACTCCCCTCGTTCACTTCAAAGAGCCAGTGCAGCCAATCACTAGGTGTAATGGTGAGGTGTCCAAGCCCAGGTCACCCCAGCCAATCACTAGGTGTAATGGTGAGGTGTCCATAGCCCTGAGGTCACTGCCACAGCCAATCACTAGGTGTAATGGTGAGGAGTCCATAGCCCTGAGGTCACTGCTGCAGCTCTCATGTGTCATGCTGACATATCACAGGTGTACAGAGACTGGAGGAGGACCCATGAAGCACTAGCACAGGAGCGGGTGGAGATTATAACTTCGTTATTATATTACATTATTACATATCTCCCAACCATCCTGGCTTCAGTGGGACAGTCACGGATTTCCAGGTCCTGTCCCGCTGTCCCAGTCGGTGGGAGATATCTCCCGGTATCAACTCATCTGCGTCTGGAGGATGTCACTCACATCGCGTCTGCAGCAACCTGAACACTCCGGAGAGGGAGACCATAGATAGTGCAGCAGGGGAGCGAGGAGAGGTGAGTATCAGTGTTTTATTATGTTTGGGAGCAAATGGAGGGAGAACATTAAACTGGGGGCATATGGAGTGGGGACAGAAAGAGCATGACATTAAACTGGGGGAAAGTTAGAAGGGGACATTAAACTGGGGGCAACTGGAGGAGGACATTAAACTGGGGGGTAGCTGAAGGGGGACATGTCTGCCTCTAGTTGCCCCCAGTTTAATGTCACCCTGCAAATACCCCCAGGGTTTAATGTCCCCCTCCAGCTGCCCCAGTTTAATGTCCCCCTCTAGTTTCCACCGGTTTAAACTGGGGCACGAGGAGAGGGACTTCATACTGTGGGGCAATTGGAGGGGAACATTATAATGTGGGGGCATATAATGTTAGGGTGACTGTAGGAGCATTATACTGTGTGGGGGCACATAGAAAAATAGCTGAGAATGGGCGGAGTCAAAGTAGAGGTGGGTGGAGCTACATTTGCCGCGGCATGCATAGTGCACTACACACACTGTCCGGCCTTCTGTCCTTTGAAAGTTGGGAGGTATGTTATTAGGATATGTTCACATTTGCATTGGAGATTCCTTCTTGGACAAAAAACTTCTGCAAGTGGACACCATAACGGAAACTCATGGACGCCATTATAGTCAGTAGGATGTGTCAGGCGTGTCATGTAACAGATGTGTTAAACGGACCGACTGCCGCAGATGTGAACAAAGCCCAAGATGGACAACCCCTTTAAGGTCCACCATCCTGCCATACACTCCTGAGCCTTCAAGCCTGCAGGGTGTAGACTGGTGGAGGCCCCTGAGGACATGCCCAATTGTCCCTTCTATAAGCCGTGTGCAGGACATAGAGCGCCCCCTCTGACATGTCTGCACCTACAAGTCTACTTACGCCATGATCTTCCACAAAATCCAGATGCAGGCTGTACCTCTCATTCACCAGCAGTGGGCAGCCCTGAGCAACCACTACAATGTCCTGTCAAAATACAGTGCTAGTGGGCTAAAGGACCTGCGATGATGTTATGATCATGTGATCAGTCACCTGGGTGGGCGGAGCCAGTATTTAAGCTGCGCTGCTGGAGATGAAGGACCTTTGGTGATGTCATGTGATGAGTCATGTGTGGGCGGAGTCAGGCTCAGGCAGTGCTGCAGGAGCTGTATAGTTGATGTGACAGCTGTGTATGCTGTCTATGGATACACCGCTGTGCGGCCTGCTCTGCCTGCACGCTACGCTTAGTCTAGGGCAGGGGTACTCCAGCTGTTGTAAAACTACAACTCCCAGCATGCATACTTGCTCTGCTGTTCTTGAAACTCCCATGGAGGTGAATGGAGCATGTTGGGAGTTGTAGTTTCACAGCAGCTGGAGTGCCGAAGGTTGCTGAGCCCTGGGCTAGGGCTACTCAGAAAATATCAATGTGTCTCTATGGTGTCGCATTGCAAAAAATCCAAACCTGCAGGGCAGAGGTCGGCACCTGTGCTGAGGGCGGCACTGCAGGCATATTTATTCAGTACAGGGTTCTCTCTAATGCTTATAACGCTGCTGCTCCATGTAGTCCCTCGCTCTCATGGACCATGTAGACACAGTCAGTTAGTTAGCCGTTAGTTTCAGCACCGATATCTCCCCACTGTCAGAAGGGTGTTCGTCATAGCTCAGAGTCATCGTGTGTAAGGTGTATGTATGCATTGTATACACATTGCTGTACAGCGGTGCTTTTCAAGCAAAGTACCCTTTAGTGAGAAAACGTTCCAACCAAGTACCCCCAAAGTGGGGATGAAATAAACTAAGGCTTCATTGTCAGTTACATAATGGCCCCCTCAGTATCGCTACATGTAGTATAACGGCCCCCTCAGTATCGCTACATGTAGTATAACCCCAGTCCACATAACCCCCTCAGTATCGCTACATGTAGTATAACGGCCCCCTCAGTATCGCTACATGTAGTATAACGGCCCCCCTCAGTATCGCTACATGTAGTATAACGGCCCCCTCAGTATCGCTACATGTAGTATAATGGCCCCCTCAGTATCGCTACATGTAGTATAACGGCCCCCTGAGTGCCCCCCACATGTAGTAGAATGGCCCCCTCAGTGCCCCCCACATGTAGTATAATGGCCCTCTCAGGGTCCCCACATGTAACATAATGGCCCCCTCAGTAACGGTACATGTAGTAGAATGGCCCCCTCAGTGCCCCCCACATGTAGTAGAATGGCCCCCTCAGTATCGCTACATGTAGTAGAATGGCCCCCTCAGTGCCCCCCACATGTAGTAGAATGGCCCCCTCCTTGCCCCCCACATGTAGTATAATGGCCCTCTCAGGGTCCCCACATGTAACATAATGGCCCCCTCAGTAACGGTACATGTAGTAGAATGGCCCACTCAGTGCTCCCCACATGTAGTAGAATGGCCCCCTCAGTATCGCTACATGTAGTAGAATGGCCCCCTCAGTGCCCCCCACATGTAGTAGAATGGCCCCCTCAGTGCCCCCGGCCCCCGGCCCCCCGTACATGTAGTAGAATGGCCCCCCAACCCCCCTCAGTATCGCTACATGTAGTAGAATGGCCCCCTCAGTGCCGCCCACATGTAGTAGAATGGCCCCCTCAGTATCGCTACATGTAGTATAACAGCCCCCTCAGTGACCCCCACATCTAGTAGAATGGCCCTCTCGGTGCTAATTATACTCTGAGATTGTGAAGAGACTCCTGAGTATAGTAGTAGTTCATGGTTGGTGAACCCCACAAACTACTATTATGGTGGGGGACTCTCACTGCTGTTGAGAACTACTGCTTTACACCGTATATTTTACATGCAGACATCTTTACAATATATTCATTACACACAGTCCTGCATCATACGTAACTTTTTGTATCGCACACACATAGCATGCATTATAGGGGTCTGTGAATTTTTTATTCACACAGCCATATGAGGGCTTAATGTTTGAGGGACAAATTGCACAAACTGTACAAATTCGTAAGGGTACCATTGAATATTACATATGATGTACTGGGAAGCTAGAAAAAAAATTCTGAATGGGGTGAAATTGGAGAAAAACTGTGTTTAAAATATTTTTAGAACTTTTATAACAAGTGTATTGCAGTCTATGGGAGAGTCTGTACAACGCTATTGCGGCTGGTCATAGACCATACCAGCCGCAATAGTAATATTCCTTCATAAGGCTCCCGGCTGTCATAGGAACAGGACGGCTCCCGCGATCTCGCCACGTGGGAGCCAGCCTGCAACTTCAAAGGGGACCGGCCCCTGGGGCTGTTTTTACACTTTGGGGGGGAAGCTTTGAAGTAGTAATGCCCGCGGTCAGAATGGACTCCGACTGCAGGCATTAGCTCTGGGTCTGCGCTGTCCATTACAGCGGGAGACCCGGTTGCTGTGGCAACCGCTCTGCAGCAGAGAGGCCACCATCTTCTTTACAGCCCGGCATCCACCGTAATAGCACGGCGGATGCCGGGATGGGTTCACTAACACACCCGCTCCTCTGATACCAGGGCCCGCACATCGCCCCCACTCCTGCCGCTGGAGGAAGCCACGCTACAGGAAGCCGGCGGCAGGAGTAGGGTGATGCTGCAATCCCGTTCCTCCATCCCCCCCCAACACCCACATTCGGACCATAAGACGCACCCCCATTTTCATCCCAAATTTTGGGGAAAAAAATGTGCATCTTATAGTCCAAAAAATACGGTAAATATTTTACCATTTTTTTGCTTCAAATTTTTTTTCACCTATTTTACTCCTCTAAAACCTAGCTGTGTCTTATAGTCCGAAAAAACGTACTTACAGTTAATATCTATAAAACTTCCTTTTAATAGAAAACAGGCTGAATGGGTTAGTGTGATAGCCGTGAAAAACCCAGCTGGCACAATGACAACGCACATAGAGCCTTAATAGCAGAGAGGAGAGGTTGTAGGTGTTAGATTGGACAATTCATGCAACACCCCTAATACAAAGTGGTAGGCTAACCTTTATGGGAGTGTCCCCATGCACAAGATCTTATACACTGAACCGCTAGGATGAATAATGCTGTACAAAGACGCTTTTAAAGGGTACCTGAGTTTTCATGAAAAAAAAAATATGTGCAGGGCAGTCTATTCTATGACTGTATAAGCCGTCACACATGATCAGTTGTTTCTGCTGCTGACAATAATAATCACATTATGGCTGCATCACATTTTACATTTGGCTCTCAGGCTATGGGTATGTACAATAAGGAGCAGTCTGCCCCCTCCCCTATCCATTATAACTACTAGGTTATTCTGCCATGAGTAACTGTAAAATAGCAAACAAATACCTGATAAAAGCCAAAGAGAACATAATATAGGCATGATGCAGCTAAAGAGCAATCTATGGGAACAGTCAGCTAAGCTGCTTGCTGCCTGTGAATAATATCCCATCTGCATACCCTACAGAATATTTAGTCCAGGACTCAGAGAAAGCAGTTTGCAAGTGTGTGTGGAGACTGTAAGGAGAATCAGCCCCTCCACTCTACATTCACTGTGTGAAGACAGAACAGTCCCTCCTCCTTCCAGTCACTGTGAAGCAGCTTTAATTCTATTGTTCTGGTCCATCGGAGGAACAGAACAATGGAGAGGTGGACCTCTAGAATAGTGGTAAGACAGGAGGTCTGACGGACCATATTGACTACAATCGGATCAGTTCAGTGTCCATCGTTTTAAAACTCAAACCGGCGGAGATCACATGATTTTCAGGCAGATACTATGTCAGAGTCTCCAATGGACACATGAACGTAGCCTGATCTATCTATAGATGGGACTTCTCTAGGAACAGGGAGTGAACTGCAAATTAACAAGAAAGGAGACACCTAGAGGTTTTTCAGACAGAAAGCAGTAACATTCTTAAATAAAGTGCATTACACTTTGGTCCAGAATCACATGATCTAAGACTTAAGTTGTCTTAGGTTAGTGACCATTTAAAGAGGGGTCTCTTAAAGGGGTTGTATCAAGTTAACTCTTTTATCGATAGGACAACTTCATGATCGGTGGGTGTCCAAGCACTGGGACCCCACCAATCATGAGAACGGAAGTCCATTTTACCCAGATTGGTAGGGTGGGGCTTTACCTGTTTTAAAGTGGCTTTAGCTTTACAGGTCAGTGACATCATGCACTCACATCCTGTTTTCTGCTCAGTTCCATTCAAGTAAATAGGACTGACCTGCTACACAATATATGGCGCTGTGTTTAGCATTCAATGAGGAGGCTGCATGAATCAGCTGACCGGCTGGGTGTCAGACCCCCTTTAATCTCTTGTTGATGGCCAAATTATCAATATTAAAATCCTAGAAACCCCCTTCCCATATGGGTCAGAATACAACATGGCTGGTCTATAAGTTGGGATCCAAAATGATCATGTTGAAGAATAACCCCAGGAGATTTGTAGGACTTGAAAGGTCTTAAAAACTGAATAGACTAATACTGCTTCAATGCAAGCAGTTTAAAGATTCCCACTGTCAGGAGATCACCAAAGGGCACAGAGCTTAGACACTGTAAAGTGTCCCGTATACCTTTGATTTTAGGACTCACGACCACCTCAATAATGGGCACGAAGTCTCTGAGGAGCACAGAAGAGGGTCATACACACTACTATGGCAAGGGTCTGCTAAAGGTTTGTATTGGCTCTTGGGCGACAGAGCCTCAGTGGACCCCTGATTTACCCAAAAAGGTGCTACAGCGAAAAAACCCAAAACACCCGAAATTGGATAGTTTTTGCTGTGGTAGACCTGTTGGAATGCTGTAGGTGTTCTATAATAAACTGTGGGTGAAATCTGCAGCTATAAAAATAACATGCCCCCACCCATATAATGGCCCTCCTATGTCCTCAAACAGTGTTATGACCCCTTTACAAGTACAGTGCCCCCCAATGCCTACCTGCCCCATGGGCTTTACTGGGAGCAAGCAGTAAGTACAGATTTCATCCTAACTTACCACTTTTAGCTCCCTAGACCTCCAAGGAGCTAAAGTGGTGTATGAAAATGAAATCTGCACCCACTGCTCAGCTTTGCTCTCTGTAGTGATGGAAGCGCTCATAGAATGGGCCCTGGCACCTGCCCAGGTTTGCTGGGTACTGGCCCTGACTGTGGCCCATAAGTTTCAACACTTGTGCCATTCTGACAAATCAGATGCAGTAAGTTTGATGCAAGAACACGAATGCAAGGCAAAGCTTTACTAAATATCTGTATTTGCTGAAATCTCGTGTTCTACTCTTTACTTGATGCAATATAAAACCTTTATTACACATACGTACTGCAATGTGCTACAATTCTCCTAGGTAAAACTACCACCTATTGGTTAACCAAAAACATGGCGTCGTCGGCAAATTCATGTTCTTCGTCGGCCACCGTTTTTGATCCATCAGTGCTATCGGACACCTCTAGCGCATTCTCCTCAGTCAGTTCTAGAACGATCTTCCTCAGCTTTGGAGTTCCAGCTCCTTTGGTAGAACAGACTCTCCTTCTTGAATCTGCTTGAGCAGAAGAAGTTGTCCTTGCTGTTCATAATCGGGAAATCCCTGCAAACTGGCGTGCTCCTGCCGATGCTTGTCGTAGCTGGGCTTACTGCTGAAACGCTTCCCGCAGAAGTCGCAGGAGTAGATATGTTCCTCCATGTGTATTCTGTGGTGTTCGTTGAATTCGTCCTCCCCCATGAAGCCTTTGCCACAGATGGAGCACAGAAAAGGTTTCTCCCGGTTGTGAATCATTTCGTGTTTACGCAGAATGTACTTTTTCGGAAACCGTTTGCCACATTCGGAGCAAACGTAGGGGTTCTTTTTTAAGTTTACCCCTTGATGGTTATCGAGCAACTGCTGAGTAAAGAACCGTTTGCCACATCTGGGGCAGATAAATGGCTTTTCTCCGGTATGAGTCAACTCGTGCTTTATCAAGGTTTTGGCGCTCTTGAACATCATTCTACAATTAAAACAAGAAAAGCCGTTCTCGAAAGGGTGAAACTTCTGGTGCGAGACGAGATCACAAAAACGCTTGAAGCGTCTGTCACACCTGAAGCACCCGAACGGTCTCTCGTCTATGGCCGGCTTTTGGCCGAGCAGTGGGTTCACTTGGCAAAATGACTCGGAATAGCCGTGTTCAGACTGCGCAGCCCCTGACATTATGTCCTCGGTTTGCTGAATGCAGAAGGTTAAAAAATCGTCAATGCTCTTCCTCAAACGTTCGGAGAACTTGTGTAGATTGTACGTTTCTTCACTGGAGTTTATCATCTTCCCATCCTTCAAGTCTGTAGCGTGTAAACAAAGACAGGTTAATCCAAGACACACACTTAAAGGGAATGTCACCAGAAAAGGTTTTGTTTTTTTGAAACTCTTTTTACATTTTTGGTGAGGTTTTTAAAAATTTTCCACATTAATCATCTAGGGCTGGCCGATTAGGACCTAAATAAAAATTGCGATTGATCAGGCATTTTACCTCGATTAATGGCGGTTATTTAGGTTACGCCACTTTTAAACCACGTCCCTTTTACAGTAATAGTATGTGCTGCACAAACTCATGAGGTTCACCCAGCGGTTTCGTTGAGACCGAACCAAAACTGCTATTATACTCTGAGGTCTCTTCAGACCCAAAAGGAGGAGGAGCTGAGCAAACAAAAAAAAAAAAAAAGTGTCAAACCTCTCCGGGGCTCAGGCACAGCTCCCTGATGTCAGGGACTGCTGAGGCCTGTGATTGGGCCTCAGGGGAGTCACGAGGCTTTGACACATAGACGCAAATGTCACAACGCTACGTGACCGCTGACACCCAATCATAGGCCTCAGCAGTCCCTCACCTCAGTCAGTCACGCAGGAGCCTAGGAGAGGTGAGTAACTGTTTTTTTTTTTAATGTTTCCTGACTTCCTTCTCCCTTTGGCCCTCCACTTATTATACACTGCGGTCTGAAGAGATTCCACAGACCGATTTCAATGTGTTCGGTTCAAACAAAACTGAAGGAAGAACCTCACAAATATTGTAATATCCGAACCAAAATAACCAACATGAACAAAATCACATCAGTTATCCTGCTTCATTTTCGGTTTTCTATTCTTATATTGATTTGCCCAGACCTATTTTTATCTATATTTTAAAGTTTTTGAAAAATCCTGCAGTTCTGACTCTGTCCATTAAGCTAAATTATTTGCTGACCTCCACCTGCTTTATGTAGGAGGTTTATTTGCAGCAGCCACCTCACTTACAGCACAGTGATGATCACAGCTATCATATATATGCAGTTATAGACACAGAATCCACCAGTCACAATAGAGGAGGTCACAGCTTATCTACTCCCCTCTGTACTGGCCAAAGAGAAAGCTGAGAAAACTCTTCCATAGAAGACAATAGGGTCTGCTTCAGACCATTTTGTCTATAGCCCATGGTCCATTCTCCAGGAAACAGGAAGTCACAAACTATTTTTAGGCTTAGTGGCAAGAGTTAGAATTGCTAAATTTTTAAAATATAGATAACATGGAATATTAAAATCAACAAAAAAATTTTAAATATGTTTATTATAAAAACGTGTTTTAGGCAAAAGGTCATTTCCTGGTGACACTTTCCCTTTAACCTCTACCACCGATATTGCCGGATGTGCCTTATGGCAAATGTTTGAAAGCAATGGTGGGAGTTGCTGCTAGAACAGTGCGGGGGGTATGGCTTTATAGGCCATCATACACACAGAAATCTGCTGCAAAGGCTTTTGGCATCATGTGACTGCCAGAACAACCTCACCATCTGCTCTTCCTCAGTTGCGATCAAACTTTTTGTGAAGATGTTGTCGGTGACATATTCATTCTGAATGTGCCATTAAAGGGGATGTGCCATTAAGGACACTTATTCCCTATCCACAGAACAGATATGTCAGGTCAGTGGGGGCCCCAACCACCAGGTCCCACAGCAGTCAGGAGGACTGAAAGTGCCCCTGAAGCCTCCTTGTGATTGGAGTGCTAGTGCACTTGTGTGACCGGCACTCCATTCACTGCTATAAGGCTGCTGGGACTGTAATTTCTAGCAGCATCCACAGCCCCATAGAAGTCAATGGATCGCCGATCACACAGGTGCACTAGTACTCCATTCACACGGAGCTTTAGGGGAACTTTCAGTACCCCATTCTCCTAACCACTGTGGGAACTGGTGGTTGGGTCCCCAGCAATTGAACACTTATCCCCCATTGACACAAGCCCTTCAAGACTGGGACCACATGGGGATTTTGGAAACTTAAAGTCTCTCTGTCAGCCTACGACTAATGAAGCAAGTGTATGCGGTCACGTTGCAACCCAAACAGAGTCACAAAAAGTTTCATCATTGATGAATGATTTTTTTTTCATCCTCCCGTGTGTTCAGCATCTTATATAGTGTTAATACTGACCTTTCTTAGTGAGTCCAGGGATCGGAGCTTTTCCAAACTGTTTGGGGTATTTCACATAGAGGTCTTCTCCTTGCTCAATCATGGTGATCAATGGTGGTTTTACAGTGATCCAGCCTGTGTATACAGTAGACATTGGCTGTTAAGAGACATCCCACCACTAACCGCTTATGTTCGTGTATGCCAGACAATGGCTTTTATATACCTTACACATATATACACTATATACTATTAGTGAGTAGAGGACCGCAGAGCCATGGTAGTTCTGAAGGTCAATCGGCCATAAATTAGTATGACATTGTGAGTTCAGGTTGGAGGACCACGGTCTGGCTTGACAACTTGGCACATGGACCGTATATCTCAGCCCAAATGAGCTTTCTCCCCCATCAAGAGTGTCTGACTGCTGAGGGTTTGACCTCTGGGACCCCCGTTTTCCTAAACAATATCCTGGAAGTACTCCATGTGAATGCATGGCTACTGGATGTGACTTCATTGGCAATGGAAAGGCTGCAGTGCTCACGAATGCCGCGGCTCTGATAGTGATGACCTACCCTAAAGGATATTTCAGTCCTTATGACCCCATTAACAGCTCATTAATTTTACACAGTGACCAAAGACATTTATATCCTATCTACAGGATAGGACATCAATATTCGATCACTGGGACCCCCCAGCGATTAGGCAAACCAGGGCTGCAATTCGCCCTGACTGCTCAATGTGTATGGACCAGAGGTGCGCCATCCCATAGAAAAGAAAGGAACGGTATCCAGTCTCCATACATACTGAGCACTCAGTTGTGGGACCCAGCTCTCCTAATCACTGGGGGTGCCCTATCCTGTCTATAGTTGGACAATCCTAGGCCACAACCACCACATCCTCTGATGGTAAAAACTCCATTAAAAGATGATATCAGATAGGTTCAGCCTTATGCTCTGTGTTCAGACACTGTGTAGAATAAGTGAGCTATTATAGGGGTTTTCAGGGACTGAATAGGGATCAATATCAGATGTGTGATAATTCCTTCGCCAAAGACCCTGCCGATCAACTGCTTGAAGTGTCTGTGAGTACTGTAGCCTCTTCCTTGTGCTGATGATGTCACATTCATCAGTCACATGGTATATCAGTCCCCTTCAAGAGAATGTGGCTGAACTGCAGTACCAAACACAGCCTCTACAAAGCATACGGCGCTGTGCTTGGTGTTCAATGAAGAGACCACAGCATTCACCCGGATGCTGCAGTTTCCCCGAACAACTGATATCTCTCAGAAAACCCTTTAAAGAACCCCCCAAAGCAATGTCAACACATCACCCATGTGACAAACTGGATGTCCTACGACTAACTCAATATGACGGGCGCAGAAACAATGACATATATGTGCAGCAAAAATGGTGACAAATAGGATGTGGCTGTCACAAAACATTTCACAAAATTCAGAGAAAGGGTCAGAATGGAAAGCTGCAGATAAAATCCAATCCCTGCATCGCTGCCCGGAGAGTCTGCCTCCGCCCATTAGCAGACAGGGATTTTCTTACCTAGAGAGTGGAGGGTGCGGTAGTTCTTCACCATCATCTCCATGTACAGGGCTTTCTCCTCTTCCTTCAAACATTCCCACTCATCCTTGGAGAAGTAGATGGCCACATCATCAAACTGAATCTGACCCTGGAAAGAAGGACCGTCCCATCAGAATTAGATGGCGTGACACTCTTATTAAGGTGCTCAGTTTGGTTTTCCTGCCCTATGGTATAGTTTTGCATGACTGACCCATCACTTTAGGGCACTCTGGTGACTGGGTCTTTTGGTAGTTGGGTGCCCAAATCTGGTACCAGGTTCTCTCACAGACCTCCCCTTTCAGAGAGAAGGAGATCCCAGCACTGGACAAGGGGGCGCTGCAATATTTGATACAAAGGGGGCAAAGCAACATGTAGCGGTATTATGTAGAAGTGACTATAGGGGGAACTATGAGGACACAGTAACAGCCCGCAGGGAATGGATGTTATAGGCAGGCCTATGAGACTGGAACCACCGCCATGTACAACTGAGCAGTGCATCACCACGCCACCTGGGCATGGGGTAAAGTGAACACAGTTATGTGCTGGGGGTCGGTATTATTGAGGCAGATATTAAATATAAGTGAAATACACTACATACGGCTGCGTCACTGATGGATTCTGAAAGGCCATCAATATAAGGTGGGGGGCCCTTCGTGGCATGGACTTCACAGTCTGACACATTTAACCACTTCTGTTCTGCACCAATTTTCCCGGTTCAGGACCAGACACATTTTCAGGTTTTTTATTACAGATTTTGCTGTGTTTTTTTTTTTTTTAGCCAAACCCAGTAATGACTACAAAAGGAATGGGAAATATATAGGAAGTTCTTTAACCTCTGTTTAATCCACACCTGGCTTTGGATCAAAAAACTGCAGCAAAATCTGCAAAAAAAAAAAAGTTTTTCGGCTAGGTGGAGCCTGTGACATGGGTGTGGTTTTAACTTACTAATAATTAACTTCCATTTTTTTTTTGGCTCCAGTTACAGGAGGAATGCAGTCTCCTAACCTGAATTGTATGGGTCCTCTAGGACCCTGCAGCTTTTACAGTTCTTGGTCCCCTTCAGATCACATGACCGCCGGGTCAGAGGGGAGCCGCCATAGTGCTGTGTACACAGCGATCGGGAAGGCAGGGACGGTAATATATATAGGAGCCCCAGTTCTGCAGCTGCTTGAAACGGCAAGGATGTACCCATACGACCTTACAGAGTTAAGAGTGGACCGCCCTGAGGTATATAGTCTATAGGTGGTCTGGAACTGGCTAATATTAATTACACCAGACATGGTCAGAAACCCCGAGAATTACCCTGGCTTCTAGTTGTGGTAGATTTCGGTTTCTGAAGCATACACTTTCAGAGACGTGCCACAATTATGCAGAAGCCTGTTAATAATCGTTGTATGGCTGCCGCCAGCGAACCACAGATTAAGGCCAGCGCATAAAATGCCAGTCTTAAAGAGGTTGTTATAAAGTTCTCCTCTATCTTATCGAAAGGGGATCATTTCATCATTGGTGGGGTCTGACTGCTGTTCGGAAAACCGAACCCTTGTTGTTGGAATTGGTGGGGGTAACAGTGGTCAGACCCCACCACCAATCCCAACAAGGGTTCGGTTTTCAGGAAAAGCATGCAGCTCCATTCATTCTCTATGACAGAGTCAGAGATAGCCAAGTACAGCACTTTATCATCTCCGGTAGTTCCATAGAGAATGAATAGGAGCCCCATCCTTGGGATGAGTAGTCAGACCCCCACCAAACATTAAGGTATCCCCTATCCTATCGATAGGAAATAACTTCATAACAACACCAATTGCAGATAAGCTGCATTACCAGTCTTTACTTACACTTAGGAGTCCTGGGTATGGCTGGGACGATCTGTATAACCCCCAGTAGACCTCTATGGGGCATTACTACACCCTACAATACATTTCGTTATTTACTTGAAAACCACTTACAGGCTCATACAACATATATCTGTGTCTCTGAATTCTCTGTAGATCCTGGAGAAATAAGGTGTCAGCCTGCCAAGCTTCATAGGCAGGTAACGCATTTCCCACCGGTGCCATATCCTGCACAAACATAACGCTCCTTTGGAGAGATGGGTCGCCATCCTGAGTACCCCATACCGGCTGCTCCGCTTGTGTAGAACTTTCTTGAAGGATCTGGAGGTTTATAAGATTTGTATTCCCACCTTCAGGACATTGGACACCTTGGCTTTTATTCCTCAAGGAGATGTCTGCCTGAGTTCCGATGTCCTTATTGAGGTTTGCCGTGTTGGTGGCGGTATGCTTCACTTTCGGAATACTGTAAGCACAACAGGCGACGTCAGCGTATGTAACCATTTCAGACTTCAACTTTGTGGCCTTTTTTCTGGTCTCTTGAGTCTGTCTGACCACTTGCTTCACTGAAGTGCTTGGTGCGGTTAATTCGTAGGAGACGGGCAGGAGTCCATGGACCTCACTAGAGATTGTCGACTGTGTTTGGTAGTCAGTCGGCTGGAAGGCTTGTGGCTGAAATCCAACGGACTGAGCCAAGACAGCACTTTGGACTGTGGAAGAAGGGAGCCTAATTGGCGGTCCACTGAGGTTGTAAGGTTGGGGCTTTAGTCCAATGGGCCGAACAGAAGAGCCAATCTGGACTGCAGAGGGCTGAAGTTCGCCAAGATGGAATATCTGAGGTTGTGGGTTTCCAACTTGACTTGTGGTAGGTTTAGCTCCAGCTGGCTGGGCTGGCAAGGGTGGAAGACCCTCAGTCTGAATAATGGGCAGGTTAAGACCATTGGTTTGAAGTATGGATAGATTATTTCCAAGCCGCACTACATTAAGCCCGGCTCCACGTAATGCTGTGACAGGCTGCCCTGCAGCCAGGATTAAGTAGGACTGAAGACCTCCAAGCTGTAAGATGGGCGGCTGTTGAGCAGCACCTGGCACTAAAGATAGCTGATTATTTGGAGTCTGCGGTCCTGGCGCAGAGTCCTCATTGCTCTGCGAATCAGAAGACTGATTTTCACCAGGTTCTTCCATTACTGAACAATGTCGCCTCCTGAATACAATAAAACAACACGCACAGTGTCAGACAACAATTCACATAATTTACCTTCAGTGTTACCTCTTAGGCCCCATGTACACAACCACAGTCATGTGTGGGTCCATGAAAAACGTGTGCAGGGTCTTAGAATGCAAAGTAAAAAATGGCGCACTTTTCTCTCACGAGGATGAAGCCATGAAGAGACAGAGAGATAAGTATAGTGAAGGCAACGTCTGAAGTTATCCCCTCAATAGGATAGGGGATAACTTCCTTATAGGTAGGGGTTGCTGGGACCACCGCCAATCCAAAGCACAGGGTCCCATTTTCCCATTCTGATGGAGCAGCAGGCAGAGCATTCACACTGTCGCTCCATTCATTCTCAATGGGAGAAGCGGAGATAGTGGAGTGCTGTACTCTGCTATTTTGGAGCTCCCATAGAGAAGGAATGCATGCTCAGCCTGCCGCTCTACTAGGATGCAAGATCGGGACACCTTGTGCTTGGAGTCATTGGAGGAGTTTAACCACTGGGACCCCCAATCAGGAAGTTATCCCCTATCCTATCAAAAGTGGATAACTTCAGACCTTGGTCCAACACTTCAAGCTTTGCCTAAGAGAAAACCTGACCTGAGGCTACATGCACACAAATGTGTATGTGGGTCAATGGTAAAACATCACATTAGGGTGCCATCCGTGCCTCCACAGCCCTATTCACTTCTTTCAGTGAGCCCAGGCCACAAAACTGTAGGACCTGTCCAGAGTTTTGCCCCTGAGCTTATGGCCACATACAGGGGTCCATGATAATATATGGTTAAGTGTATGAGGTCATAGAAAATAATGGATCAGTGTGCTAGTCGCGAAAAACACAGCAAGCACACTGACAATGCACACAGTCACATATATGGAGCCTAACAGATCTCAGCCGAAACAGCAACTATCTTTTACGTGTTGGTACCTCCCGACTTTCCTGATAAGTTACATTCTGTCCTGCCTTTTCTTTTGTGTCTCAGGAAAGAGAAGCCACTGTCAGGGATGACTGGCAGCAGGTCACTCTCCTCTTCCCATCGCGATCACATGACTACCCAGCCAATCCAAGCATGTATATGTATAGGGGAGTTGGAAAAACAGCTGATTGTTTATGGGCACCCATAGCCTGACCATACACTTTAGATGGCTATTGGCTGAATGTTCGTATGGCTTACAGCTATTCCTCCCAATCTCCCATAAACATGCAAACTTGGATCATGCCAACAAGTGTTCTTAAAGGGAACTTGTCAGGTCGATTTGGGACATTAAACCACCCTCAGGTCCTTACAGACCGGGCATTTAGTGTCCCAATTCGCCCTGTTTTAAATCCATTCGTGCCCGTAATTTAAAAAAAAAATAAACAATAAAACCTTTACCTTACCTAAAGACAAGTCTGATGAGCCTCACTGGACTCCTCTCTGGTGCTCCTGACACCTCTGCGCAGTTCTTCAGTGAATCCGAGGACATACACCCCAAATTCACTGCGCAAGTGCCGGAGGTACATGGCATGCGCACTGAAGACGAGGTGTACTCCTCTGGATTCTGTGAAGAACTGCGCCGGCACTAGGAGAACAACGGCAAGGAAAGGATGAAGTGTTTTTTTTATTTTTATAGCAGGCATGGAAGGTTTCATTGCAGGGCAATTTGAGACACTAAAACCCCCAAGTCCATAAGGAAATGTGGGTAGTTTAGTGTCCCAAATCATACTGACAGATTCCCTTTAATGGAGAGAGGAAAGTCAGCCATTACCAGACATCACTACTACTAGCTTATTTCTCTGGAGAAGAAAGGATTAAGAGCTGAAATCCAACATGTCCAATCTTTCTTTCATCTGCCATCTAAAGAACAAGGCTGGACACCGATATACACAATAGGTGAATGGGCAGACCTACAAAACTCAGTAGGTTCGGTCAAGGCTCTTTGTGTATGACCACCTTTCACCTGGTCATGGCCACACTCTTAGTGGTTAACAATCCCCAAATAATACAAAAACAATAAAATAAAAACATGAATATAATAAACCTAAAGCAACTTTCCATAAATGAATAGTCCAGGTGGATATAAGAAACTTTGTAATATATCTTATCTGTTTCCTTCTCCACTTATTAAGCTGTTCTCCTGCTCCTTATCTTCAGTCTGACTGCTTGTTTACATTATATCTGTCTCCATATTCATCCTCACACATACAACTCTATGGAGGAGGGAATGAGAGTCTCCTGCTCGTTGGTTAATTGATTTATTGCCTCATTCTGTCTATCAGCAGCCTCTTATCTACAACCTAGCAGTGTTATAAAAAGAAGAGCAGAGTGTAATAACAGCAATTATTCCAGTGTCTTTACTTTCCCCTCCCTTCTTCATAGACTAATATGGAGAAAGTAGCTGCCTGAAGAGTGGAGAAGAAAACAGATTTATTTAATAGGATAAATTACAAAGTTTTACATATTCACTTGTACTGTTCATTTATTGGGAACAAGTGGTTTATAACTGGAGGAACACTTTAAAATTGCCAATTTTCCTTAATGACAAAAACCCTAATAATGAAAATTATTGCTACATTGATTTAAAGAGAAAAAAAAAAGGTTAAAGGTGATGTCACATCTGCAAGAGGTTTGGATGTTCTTCGTAGGTTTGCCTTGGTTTCTTCCCACATTCCAAAGACTAGCAAAATAAATAAAGTACATTGTCTTTAACCCCTTCCCAATATCTGCCGTATTAGGACGGCGGATGTCGTGTATTTAAATATGGCGGCTGCTCGGGAGCTGAGCGGCTGCCACAGACACCTAGCGCTATTGCCAGCCAGGACAGCCGAGAGCCTATTGAAGGTTCCCAGTCTTGTCTGCCATTCATTTGTATGGCAGGCTGCTTTATGTAGCTTGTCATACAAATGCCGATACTTTGTAATGCATTGCATTAGTGATCAGACCCCATGGGGTTCAGGACTCCTGGGGGGGGGGGGGGGGTCTAATAAATGAAAAAAATAAATTAATAAAAAATCCTAAAATTTAAATCACCCCCCTTTCCCTAGAACACATATAAAAGTAGTTAAATACTGGGACACATTAGGTATCCTTGTGTCGGAAATTCTGGTCTTCAAATGTATAAAAATATTTTTCCCACATGGTAAACGCAGTAGTGGGAAAAAAAAAAAAATCAAAAGTGCCAAACTGCTGTTTTTTCACCGTTTTGCCTCTGATAAAAATTTGAATAAAAAGTGATCAAAGCAAAAGTAATTCCCCAAAATGGTATAACTAAAAACCACACCTGGCCCCGCAAAAGAAGACGCCCTATACATCCCCGTACACGGAAGTATAAAAAATTCCGGGTGTCACAATATGGCGACTTTTAGAAATTTTTATTTTTTTTGCAAAGCTTGAGATTTTTGTTAAGGGCTTAAAATGTAAATAAAACTATATACCTATCCCCGGAATCGTACCGAAACATAGAATACAGGTGACATGTCAGGTTGGCTACAGAGCGAACGCCGTGAAAACGAAGCCCTTAAGAAAGTCGCACAAATGCACTTTTTCTTCAAATCCACCCCATTCTGAATGTTTTTCCAGCTTCCCAGTACATTGTACAGAATAATAAATGGTAGCATCATGAAGAACAATTTGTCCCGGAAACATTAAAACCTCATATGGCTCTGAGAGCGGAAAAATAAAAAACGGTTATGGGGTTTGGAGGGGGGGGGGGGGGGGTGGAATAGTCAAAAATTAAAATCGAAATATTCCTCCGGCGAGAAGGGGTTAAGGCCAAGGCCCCACATTGCGTGCCTCAGCAAAAACGCGCTGTGGGAAAGACCACAGCAGTAACACATTATGGTTTCCCTGCAGAGGTTTCCTCTGCGGACTTTCTGCTTCCATTATACCTAGAGAGAAACCGCCGGCGTTTCCGTAGGTATAATTGACATGCTGCGATTTACAAAACCGCAACAATTTTGGAAATCACAGCGTGTCCGCAGCGCATATTTTCCGACTATACAGTGACCGTAAAATGCTGCGTTTACGCCACGTGGGGCCCCGGCCTCACAATGCTTTTTTTATGCATGCAAAAGTAGTTAAAAAAAACAATATATAATAAATATATATATATATATATATATGTGAAATTTTTTTTTTTAAAAAAGACACTTTTGGAAGGTGGGGATAAAAAAAAAAAACAATGAAAAGAAGTCGCATCCTGGAGATCAAACCTGACTACGACTACATGTGGGTGAAAACACACATATTATATATATATTATATATATATATATATTACAGCTGTTGCCCATAGCAACCAATCAGGAGACTTCTATAGGTATCCATGGGGCTGTGGAGAAATAAGAGCCGCCATCTGACTGGTTGCTATAGGCAACCGCTCCCCCTGCTCCCTTTGTGTTAGGACGGACTGACGTGCACCCGCTAGTGTGGCGCCCTGCTGACTGCATGCACTGCTCTATACCTACACAGTGTGCACTGCTCACCGCTCCCGCTGCTCCAGCACACCCACAACTATACTATCGGCTGAAGGACCTTTGATGATGTCATGACTATGTCATTTGTCACGTATGGGAGGAGTCAGACTCTAATACTGTACTGTACTGTAGTGGGAGCTAAAGGACCTTTGATGATGTCATGACCATGTGATCTTTCACGTGTAGGAGGAGCCAGACTAAGACTGTCCATAAGTGAGAGTTTAAGGACCTTTGATGATGTCATGACCATGTGATCAGTCCTTTTGTAACCATGGCAACCAATACTGTAGCTGAGAGGAAAACAGCTTTAACCCTTTCAGGACCGAGGCAGTTTTCATCATTGCCTTTGTTTTTCCCTCGACCCTTTGCCATATTTTTATTTTTCTGCTCACAGAGCCTTATTTTTGTGGGACAAAGTGTATTAAATAATGGCACCGGCTTTTAACAGTACAGTGTAGTAGGAAGCTGGAAATATTATGTCTGGGGTGTTTTGTCTGAAGTGTGTGACTTTGTACAGGATTAGAAAAAAAAAACATGGCAGCCTTCTTTCAGAAACAGCCCCACAGCTGTCCGCGGGCAGTTTCCGTATATGTGTAATAGAGGCAGAAAGTCAGCAGAGGAAAACTGTGGACTTTGTAAAAAACGCTAGGGAAAAAAAATGTGATTCATTTCCGCCGCAGTCTTTTGCGCAGCGTTTTTTGGCTGCGGCTCACTACGTGGGTCTTAGCCTAAGTGACTTTACCCCCTTCCAGACCAGACACATTTTCAAGTTTTTTGTTTGTGCGGTTTTGAGGGCTGTAACATTTTTATCATTTGGGTTATTCAACTAATTTCTGCGTCTTTTTTCGGTGACACATAGGGCTTTATTTTTATGTTGTTTTTATTTTTGCATGTGTTTTAATTTTTTTTTATATCCGGGAAAATATAAACAAAAGAGGAGGGAAAACGTGTCCGTTTTTCACTTTTCATTTTTTTTTTATTTAATAACACAAAGTGCTACTAAAAAAACTTTATAGAATAGTTTTTACTCTCCGTTACGGTCATTTTTATTTTGTATGGTGTTGTCGGGGTTGGGGCTATAACCTTTAATATGGGCGTGTTATTGGTGTATTATTTTATTTATTTTTTTAATTATTTTATTTACTTTTTTTTAAACTTTTCTATAAATGTTTTTGAATTATTTTTTTACATTGTGGCCCCTGTAGGCAGGCAGAGGGAAAGATTGTCGAGGTGAGATACCTCCCACTAGGTAATGGACTGGAGTCTATGTCTAGGGGTTGGATGTGATTACAGACCCGGCCTAAAAGCTCTGGTCCTGGGTTTTGTTAGAGCCAGGTTGAAGCCTTATCGCTGACCAGGTAGGAGGCTGTGGCTGTTTTGATGGTGGCTCTGAGCCACAAATACACTGCCTGTATGGAGGACGGAAAGTGGAGACCAAAACTGCTAACTTGGTGAGCCTGCTGGACTGTTTTCTGTCTTAAAGACTATTTTGTGTTGCTGGACTTTCTACCACTTGGCTGAAACAAGCCGTTCTGTTTTGTGTTGCCTTATACTGCTGGAAGCCATTTATGTTATGGACTCTGTGACCTCCGCCTAATAAAGCACCAGTGTGAACTTGCACACACTCCTCCAGTGCCTTACTTGCCTGGTAACCAGCCCCTTGAAGGTCCCGCATTGACACCCCATAAGGTCATAATAGACCTTTGGGGACATCTGATCATTTTTTTTTTTTTGTAAGGGGGCTGATTTCCCCTGTAACTGGGGCTGGTACATTTAGCCTCAGTTGCAGGAGTAATACAGCCTCCTCTACGTTACTATAGAGCTGATCCTGGCAGATCATGTGACCGCCGGGTCGGAGGGGAGCTGCAAGATGGCGGCGCCCATAGCGCTGTATACAGCGCTCATTGAGCGCTGTATACACAGAGATTGGGGAGGTAATAAACCTTCCCTGTCTTCTCTCTGGGATCTCTGGCTATAGTTACAGCCGGCTGCCCGTTTCAGCAGCTGCACGATTTGCTTGGACGTACCGGTACGTCCTTGCAGAACTAGACAACCACCATCCGGACGTAAAAACCCAATGGGCAGTCCGGAAGTGGTTAAATTCACTGTGTGAACTTCGTCAGGCCTGCATTGCATATTCTGCTGTCAAAAAGTCACAAAATAGGATTTATAATATATCCAGCCGGTAACAGTTGCGATTGCAGCTGTTAACACTTTAGATGCTGCGGTTGAACGCTGCCATTTTTTCCCGATCGCTGCCCTTCCGTAACGTCATCAGAGGGCGGTGATCGGTTGCCAAGACAGCCAGGAGCCTCCCAGGCTTGTCATTACATTAGTTCTGCCATAGGCAGCATGTAACAGAAGTCAAGGGATTTTACTATTCACTGCAGTACATTAGCATTGTAGTTTAAAGTATGAGCGATCAGAACCCCTAGGGTTCAAGGTCCCTAGGGGGTCTGAAAATAAAAGAAAGATTAAAAATTTTTTTTTTTTAAAGTATAAAACCCCCCCCACAAAACATAGAAAAGTTCAGATAAACCCCCCCCCATCCCCCCCCCCCCCTGAGCAGTGGTCCCCAACTTCTTTTGCATCAGGAACTGGCTTCAAGCAAGACCATTTTTCCAGGGTGGGGTGGTGCAGAGGCGGGGCTTTGGTCATATGGGGGCGGGGTTATGGAGGGGGTTGGATTTTGGTGCAAACTTATCATTCAATTATGACATTTATAATGTGAATGTGACTCAACTCACCATAGGTTCAGAATGAGTAGGAGCACCGGGCTTGTTTCCCTGGATCAGTGGGAGCACCGGGCTTGTTTCCCTGGATCAGTGGGAGCACCGGGCTTGTTTCCCTGGATCAGTGGGAGCACCGGGCTTGTTTCCCTGGATCAGTGGGAGCACCGGGCTTGTTTCCCTGGATCAGTGGGAGCACTGGGCTTGTTTCCCTGGATCAGTGGGAGCACCGAGCTTGTTTCCCTGGATCAGTGGGAGCACTGGGCTTGTTTCCCTGGATCAGTGGGAGCACTGGGCTTGTTTCCCTGAGGCAAGCCCACCGCCTTGCTCCGCGGACTGGTAAAAAGCCCCCAACAGCCAATCCTGGTCTGCGGACCTATGGTTGGAGATCCCTGCCTTAGATCACATATAAAAATAAATAAATAATAAACATAAACAGTTTAGGTCTCTGGCACTCAAAAATGTCCGAAGTATTAAAATAGAAAATTATTTAGCTCATATGGTGAACGGCGTAGCGGGGAAAAAAAATCAAGTTTTTTTCAACACTTTGCCTCCCAAAAAAAAAAAAAAAAATTGAATAGAAAGAGATCACACCATCAGACCATCCCCCAATATGGTATCAATAAAAACTACGACTTGTCCTGCATAAAAGACGCCGCACCCAGTTCCATATACATAAATAAATAAAAAGTTGTCACAATATGGCGACACAAATTTTTATTTTTTTTTCTATTTTGCAAAGGTTTTAATTTTTTTTAAAAGGTATGAAAACATTACAAATACTATATAAATTTGGTATCGCCGTGATCGTACTGACCCACAGAATACAGGTAATGGGTCATTTTTACCACATAGTGAATTCCGTAAAAATTAAACCCATAAAAAATTGTCGCAAATGCTTTTTTTTTCCAATTCCATCTCATTCTGAATTTTTTTTTCAGCTTCCCAGTACATTGCACAGGATATTGAAGGGCGCCATTACAAAGTACAATTTGTCCTGCAAACAATAAGCCATCATGTGAACTGACAGGTGAAAAAATGATGGATCTTGGAATGGGGGGAGGGAAAAATGGAAATGCAAAAATAAAAATTGGCTTGGTCCTAAAGTGAATCTTGGCCTATTTGTGCTCTTTGAATTTTTTATTCACACGGTATTTTTCTACTTTTTTTTTTTTTTTTCTGTATTTTTCCTAGAATTAAATTAATAAGAAAAAAAAAAATCCATACAGCATTCTGCAATTTAAAAAAAAAAAGGCAAAGAGATGAAAAACATCTCAAATGCAAATACAAAGTTATATATGTAAGTTTATTCATAATTTCTTCTGGAATACGGCAGAATAGTGTAGTATACCGCGCTACACAGAAACGGATAATAAGGGGAAATGGCTGAGCGATAGATGTGACTGGGCAGTATACCGGGACTTATATATTGATGACAGCAATATCTGATCAACTGGGTCTGACACCCAGGACCCCCATTCATCAGCTGGTAGAAGACCAAGCACAGCGCCGTACATATTAGAGTGGCAGTGGTTGGTATTGCAACTCAGTCCCATTCACTTGAATAGGACTAAGCTTGTGTTGTACCATGTGACCGATGAACATGATGTCATCATCACAGGGAAGAGGCCACAGCACTTATGAGCACCACAACCTCTTCAAACAGCTGATCTCTGGGGTCCCAGGTGTCGGACTCTAACCATTGACACATTGATGACTAGTCCTACGGACAGGCCATTAATACGGAAGTCCCAGAAAACCCCTTCAGAAAGGATCATAAAATGTGAACACAGGAGGAGTCTGCCTTTATGTGACGTGACACACGGGGAAGGTATGCAGGTAATGAAGATGTGGAGGCTCTATAGGTAAAAGTATATGGCGGGAATACTGCTAAGATAAATACCGCCAAATATAACAACCAGAAAAGAAGGTCTATAAGGCAAAGAGATGAGGCAGCAGAACTGAAACCAGCGAAACAGGATCTGTAAAGATCAGCTGAAGACACGGGAGAAGGATGTGTGCTGATCGCAACAGCGGGTCCTGGAGCCCTGTATAGGAGCCCTGGAGGACAGAGAGACCTGTATAGGAGCCCTGGAGGACAGAGAGACCCGCTCCTTTATACCAGTGGTCTCCAACCTTTTTTGTACCAAGGACCACTTTTATGCAAGCCAATTTTCCTGTGGCCCAGTGAGGGCAGGGTTGGGGCAATTGGGCAACTCATAAGAAAACACAATAAAGAGAATATTTAATTACTACATTTATACATTTCCCTATACTTTATTAAGGCAGTTCTCTCCCCATATCATGTAACTGTAATAGGGCCCTAGTTGTGCCCACCACAGGTAATACTATCTGTGTGATTGGGGGGAGTTATTATATGGAGGGGGCACTACTAGGACCCCATAGACTATAATGGGGTCGGTGTGGTTTCCACACGAAACATGCTTCGTGTGGAAACCACTGGACCCCATTATAGTCTATGGGGTCTGCGGGTTTCCCTGGTAACCGCTTTTTTATGCATGTACCCATAGAAATGAATGGGTCAGTGTGCTATCTGCGAAAAACAAGGATAGCAGACGGAGCTCACCCACGGTTGTCTACAATAGATCTTATAGTACTCCCCCCCCCCCCCCAGTTAATAACCTGTGTGTGTGGGGGGGGGGACTGTAACTGTAATAATGCCCCCACCCCACTGGTAATATTACATGTATGTCTGTGTGGGGGACTATTACCTGTGGTGGGCACTACTAGGGCACTATTACAGTAATAGTGCCCCCCCCCCCCCCCCGTTAATAGCATTACTTGTGTGTGGGGGGACAGTTATTATCTGTGTGGTGGAGCACTATAACTGTAATAGTGCCCCCCACAGGTAATATTGCATGTATGTCTGTGTGGGGGGTACTACTAGGGCACTATTACAGTAATTGTACCCCTCTGTTAATAAGCCTTTAAGATATATGTGCTGTCTCAAGTGCCCAGCAATGTTTTACTGCTTTTATTAGAGGACACAAACCCCTGATGTGCAGCCCCATGCTCTGTGATGTCATGTCTGCAAGGGCACCGCGTGGTGAACACCGCTCTGAAGTGCTGGATTGACTTCTGACATGGTCTCTGCCTACCCCTTATGGCTGCTTCACCTTCACCACTATGAAGGATCCCCCTTCCCCATTTGCTCTGCGGTTGGCTTGCAGGTAAGGCTACATGCACACACCGTAGTGGTTTTACTGTCCGCAAATAACGCTCAGTATGTCATCCGCAGCCACGGATCCACAAAAATAGGGCACGCTTCATAATTTGCAGTCCTTATATATGGCATAGACACACAGCCGTAGCTTTTGCATGAGGCCATAGAAATGAATGGGTCCGCAATTGTGGATAAAAACTATGGTCATGTGCATGAGGCCTTCGTGGAAAGGAAAATCCAGCTGTCCTGGTTTAACTCATTGTATGCTGCACGACTACAACCATACTGCTGCAGTTGTTCCAAGGTGTCAGCAAACTGTATGACCTGGACTATGAGAAGTACGGCACATTGTTAGGGGGGTCTGGTCTGGGGTCTTTTATAGGGTTATTTTCGTTCTTTCCAACAAAAATTTACAACCTGAGTAATTCATAAGAGATACCTATTGTAAGAGCCATAGCCCGGTACCTAGCACCAGCTTACACCGCTCAGCAATCCTAAATCACCATGCTCAAGAGCAGGCGCACTACTACACACAGACCTGTGAGGATTGTAAGGAAGCTCGGGTTAGCCTGGATATTTGTATACTGACAGTCCCCAGAGATACATGAAGGTACAGGGGTATACAAGCTCTGAGGGGGCTCATTTCATTCCAGACGTACGCTTGGTCCACAACGCAGGAACCAACCAGGGGTTGACCTCAAGCTAAGTGACGTCTTTTATTATAGGATTATTATTTGATTGCTTTTCTGTGGCTTATCCACTTTCTAATATTGATGGCTTGTCCTTAGGAAAGAGACCCAGGTCCCCCGCAGATCAGCTGTTCTGAGACCTTGTAATGTTTATATGCTGGGAGCCGCACTGTTCACTCGCCATCCAAAGTATAGCGACAACTTGTAGGTGTGGCAGGGCTGCCCCATTAAAATCTATAGGACAGATCTCTCGTACCTAAAGCCGTGGCAACAGTTTGTACGGCAAGTGAGCAGCGTGGTTCCTGGCATGTAAACATTACCAAGAGCAATGCTATCCTGGGACAGCTGGTCTGGGGGGGGTCCCAGCTCTCAAACACATGCAGATCTAATATTGATGGCCTACCCATCAAATTTAACATTATTTGCACCAGAAACCTGGGGCACATATTGGCTGAAATCTACATCAGTCCCTAGGTAGCATAGACGCATGGACCAGCCGCGCACACCTTGGTGTGGCTGATACCAGCGGGGAACACTGGTGTTAATAAATTCCCCCTAATGTGTCAGGGGACTCTATGTGGGGAGGGGGAGGCATCTGAACACAAAGTGGCAGGGGCTGAAGGGTTAGGTGAGGAGAGTCATTTTTGAGGATAGTGGGGATCGGGGGCAGGAAAGGACACAAAGAAGCAGGGCATGTGGAGGGGGAGAGACCATATCTACTTGCGGTCCCCTGGGGCAGCACCCTGGAGTAGATTTCGGGAGCTGTGGATAACAACATGCCAGAGACATTCATTGCACTATATCTGTTGTCTGTAGAGAAGACAGCCAGGCGGTGGCTACACAAACTCCATGACCTCTTCTGCCCCCTACAGAGAAGAGACAGTGCAGACTTGCTTGCAGTTGGACAGAATCTCTTCATGTGACAGACTGCCGCTCACCATAGACTGCCATAGCTGAATTTTCTTCTCCCTACAGCCTGCAGTCATGTGAGGAGGTCTGGGGAAGGGGCAGCGGACACTGACATATTTTTCATATAAAGGCCCGCAGAGTTCATTATACTGATAACCTATCCACATGATAGGCCATCAGAATCTGATCAGTGGGGGTCTGACAACTGGACCCTGAACTGATCCAGCACCAGCAGCCACCGCACTGGACGGAGCTGGAAGTATCTGTGCTCTTATTCTAGTAAGTCATAGCTCTGCAGCCCCATCATATGTATAGTGGTGACGCTGGGTACTGCAGCTCCGCGACTATTACTTGAATAGCAGCTGAGCTGCCAGCCCCATCCACAGCAGTAGCTTCCAGCACCCAGGTCAGCAGATTGGTGTGGGATCAGTGTGTCGGGCCCCCACTTATCAGATACCGATGGGCTATCTTGTGGGCTGGAATTGACCCGCTTGTCTCTACTGTACTGCACTGACGGCAGCTGGCCCTGTGTTATATTGAAACAGGTTCTAGAAGTGACGGATTACCACATAGGTGTTTTGTCTATTTTTTTTTCAGTCTATACCCATCACCAATAGTCACTACTGTGTTATGTTACACCTTTATGTCCCACAATCCTTAGCAGCTACCATTGATATTACAGGTCTGTTTACAGGCAGTACACGCCTGGGGTCTGTATATATAGGGAGTCTGGTCTGGGTCTGTGGACTGTATTCACTTTGGGCTCACATGTACTAACTGTGATTCCAACATTTCCATGGTTTGGGCGGCGTTTACCTTAGGAAATACCTGTTTTTTTTTGGATTTTTTGTAAAAGTTTGGAACAATCCCAGTAAATTTGGGACTGCAGCCAAATATGATAAGAGCTTTGGGGGAGTATTGTATATAAATACATGGCGCGTAAGGAAAAATCATTCTCTCTTGAGCAAAAGCCAAGATGCAGTGCCACGTCTATGGGCATCTCACAAACGCACCCTTTGACTTAGGCTAGGGCTACGCAGCAAATTTGGTCACAACCCTGGTCGCGCGGCCAAAGATCGTTGTTCTTTACTGTTATAAGTGAATGGAGCCACGTTGCAAGACTGTGGGTGCTGCGACGGCAACTTCTAGTTACAAATCAGTGCAGCAATGCTTGATGTTTTTGGAACTAGAAGTCGCAGTCGCAGCACCCTCGGGATCGTGATGAGACTCTATTCACTACAGTATTGATGAATTTGCATTCTTTGGACATATGAGCAATGTCACCATGTACACAAGGTTTGCCACTTCAGTGTCCGGCATGATGGAGCCCCATGTCATAAGGCAAATGTGGTAAGTTTGTGGCTCGGTGAACAAAACATTGAAATTGTGGGTCATGGCCAGGAAACTCCCATTGAGAACCTGTGGTCAGTCCTCAAAAAGTAAGAGGACAAGCAGAAATACAGAAATTGTGAGAAACCACAAGCACTGGTTAGACACCAATGGGGTGTCACCAGTTAGGATATGGCCGATATCCCGCATGCCAAGGTGAAAGGCAGAAATCTACAAAAATGAGCCTTAAACCTGCAAATTTTGAGTCTTTCCAGAAACTCCAGGTCAATAAAAAGTGTAAAAATGTATGAAATGCTTAGAATTGTACTTTGGTAACCATAGAAACATCTGGCTATAAGATCGAAAAGCAAACTTTGTGTCAGCCTGAAAACTTTTAGCTGTGACAGTATCCAGCTGCATCCTTCTCCCCACTGGCATTCAGGGGGCGGAGAGCAGACATTGCAGTCATGTGATGTCATCACACCCAGTCATGTGACCGTGATGTCATGAAGGTCCTTTTGGAGGATAAGAATAAGCCACTCCCCCAGTGGATGACTCTGTTTTGGACGTTTATGGGCAGGTGTCGGGAAGGGCTTTCATAGAGGTAGAGGATGGGATTTTTTTAGTGTCTTATTTTGTACAAATCTAATGTGATTTATCATTATTATGATGTGTGTAGCTGTGATCCACTCTTCCACCGCCAGGGGTCAGTACACGTCGCCTCATAGCCTTACGTCTATGCTGTAACACGTAGAGGTAAATGCTTATGGTTAGAAATGTCTCAGATGTGACTGATGCATTCCGATGCAGACGCCATTTTGTAGGAGTCAGAATCTCCTTGCCTGCAATGTAAATGGTTATCCCGCTGCTCGAGGACAACGACGTGTTGCGATTGGTACTTGTTTGCTGTGTACTAGGATTGCTCCTTGTAAGATTGGAAGCCGTGAGACCCACAACACAAGACAATGGAAATATTTAGGGTCAAATATTAGCAGCTTTTCATTTTTTCTAATAGGATTCAGGAAGTACAAGATAAAGAACTACAAATCCCAGAATGCCTTATCACTTCCAGTGTGGTGCTTAGGAGCAATTGCCTGAAATGTTATGGAGGTGCTTGGATTCCCTGTGAAGCTGTCAGGAGGGTAAGATGTATTATATGTAATTGTTCGCCTATATCGATCACGTATTTGACGTATAATAATATTAGTAGTACAATGAACTGTAATATATTCTGTATCATAGTATATGTAAGTCATAGAAGGGGGGGGGGTCCCTCCTTGGGACCCTCTATACTATCCAGGGCGACGAGCTGCAGCAAACATGCTTGTCAGTAGTCCAGAATTTGCCAGAAGTGTCCTTAATTTTCAAGGGTAGCCTTTGCAGTGTCCTGCAAATTGTGGGGCGGGTAGGTGACAACTAGTATTGTATAATGCCCCCCTTTCAGCTCCAGATGCCGCCACACATAAGGTCCTGATGCTGTCCGACATCGCAATGTCATGGGCGCTGCACATAACGTGTTGGTCAGGACAGCCTCTCTCCAGACTCTACACGCAGAAAAGATCTGTGATGTCCATGATCCTTCACTGTTTTGTGACAGCTCAGCCCCAAGTGAATAAGACTGAGCTGCAATATGAGACACATCCCCTATGATATGTACGGCGCTGTGCATGGTATTGCGTGAAGAGACTGCTGCGCTCACCTGAATGTCTGATCTGTAGGGATTCTGAATGTCAGATCACCGCCGGTCACACATTGATGACCAAAGTCCCAGAAAAGTCCTTTAGATTTGTTTTGCTCCAAAAAGTTCAGTTAGGGGTTCAACAAGTGGATCACCAACTCAGTAAAGTTTGTATGACAGACATTTTTGACTCCTCACTTTTCCAAGCACCTGACCCACATTGTCCTCACCTACACAAAGTCCCCATGCTGCGGCTACCCCAGATATAAAAATCCCCTGGAAATAATCAGTATCGCCATATACCTTTTTAATTTAATAATGCCCCAGTGTGCACCCTTTTTATTAATAGTGCCCCTCCATTTATGATACTCCCTTAGGTTAAGAAATCCCATGAGTGGCACCTAAAAAAAAAAAAAAAAAAAAAAGACATCTGCCTCCTGGCATGGGAGACTCAAGACAGCGATGTTATTGTGCCCGCCCGTGTCAGACCCAACTCCTCCGCCCCCCAGTTGCCTCAATTGTGATGCCTTTCTTTTGAAGGTTACATTTTCCTTTATGCCAAAAATAAATATGTCCAAGTACAAACCTTATGTGTACTTACGAACCTTATGTGTTTTTGAAGATAAAGGTCCATATATTTACCAAAATTTCAGGTCACTACCGTACAAGGGGTGTGGGGTGGGGGGCCGCCTGCCAATTCTACAGAGACGTCCTACTACATCCTTGCAGAGTTACAGTGGGGAAAAAAGTATTTAGTCAGCCACCAATTGTGCAAGTTCTCCCACTTAAAAAGATGAGGCCGGCCTGTAATTGTCATCATAGGTAGACCTCAACTATGAGAGACAAAATGAGGAAACAAATCCAGAAAATCACATTGTCTGATTTTTAAAGAATTTATTTGCAAATTATGGTGGAAAATAAGTATTTGGTCACCTACAAACAAGCAAGATTTCTGGCTCTCACAGACCTGTAACTTCTTCTTTAAGAGTCTCCTCTGTCCTCCACTCATTACCTGTAGTAATGGCTCCTGTTTGACATTGTTATCAGTATAAAAGACACCTGTCCACAACCTCAAACAGTCACACTCCAAACTCCACTATGGTGAAGACCAAAGAGCTGTGGAAGGACACCAGAAACAAAATTGTAGCCCTGCACCAGGCTGGGAAGACTGAATCTGCAATAGGCAAGCAGCTTGGTGTGAAGAAATCAACTGTGAGAGCAATAATTAGAAAATGGAAGACATACAAGACCACTGATAATCTCCCTAGATCAGGGGCTCCATGCAAGATCTCACCCCGTGG
Source organism: Leptodactylus fallax (assembly GCA_947044405.1). NCBI lineage: Eukaryota > Metazoa > Chordata > Amphibia > Anura > Leptodactylidae > Leptodactylus > Leptodactylus fallax. The sequence continues at coordinate 2,631,027 of CAMRHE010000264.1, forward strand.
GGTCAAAATGATCACAAGAATGGTGAGCAAACATCCCAGAACCACACAGGGGGACCTAGTGACTGACCTGCGGAAAGCTGGGACTAACGTAGCAAAGGCTACCGTCAGTAACACACTACGCCGCCAGGGACTCAGACCCTGCAGTGCCAGACGTGTCCCCCTGCCTAAGCCAGTACATATCCGGGCCCGTCTGAAGTTTGCTAGAGAGCATTTGGATGTTCCAGAAGAGTATTGGGAGAATGTCATATGGTCAGATGAAACCAAAGTAGAACTGTTTGGTAGAAACACAACTCGTCGTGTTTGGAGGAGAGTGAATGCTGAGTTGCATCCAAAGAACACCATACCTACTGTGAAGCATGGGGGTGGCAACATCATGTATGGGGCTGTTTCTCTGCAATGGGACCAGGACGACTGATCCGTGTACATGAAAGAATGAATGGGGCCATGTATCGTGAGATTTTGAATGCAAACCTCCTTCCATCAGCAAGGGCATTGAAGATGAAACATGGCTGGGTCTTTCAGCATGACAATGATCCCAAGCACACCGCCAGGGCAACGAAGGAACGGCTTCGTAAGAAGCATTTCAAGGTCCTGGAGTGGCCTAGCCAGTCTCCAGATCTCAGCCCCATAGAAAACCTTTGGAGGGAGTTGAAAGTCCGTGTTGCCCAGCGACAGCCCCAAAACATCCCTGCTCTAGAGGAGATCTACATGGAGGAATGGGCCAACATACCAGCAACAGTGTGTGCCAACCTTGTGAAGACTTACAGAAAACGTTTGACCTCTGTCATTGCCAGCAAAGGATATATAACAAAGTATTGAGATGAACTTTTGTTATTGACCAAATACTTATTTTCCACCATAATTTGCAAATAAATTCTTAAAAAATCAGACAATGTGATTTTCTGGATTTGTTTCCTCTTTTTGTCTCTCATAGTTGAGGTCTACCTATGATGACAATTACAGGCCAGCCTCATCTTTATAAGTGGGAGAACTTGCACAATTGGTGGCTGACTAAATACTTTTTTTCCCCACTGTATATGGTAACTGCCCAGGTGTATGTAGTCAGTGGACATTATACACTTTGTGGGACACTTTCTAACACTTTGGCCCCTGCTTCGATCTGTTTTGCACCGTAGTACAATCTGATCTACTAACAGTTAACTTCAGAAAGTGTTTGTGTATATTGGATTGGATGATTCTCAGTAAACGCCAAGTCACACTGTGCTGTTTATGTTTGCTTTGGCAAAAACAACAGACTTGTTGTTGAAGGATTTTTAGAAAGATGGGCTCTGTATGGAATATTATTTGTTGTTGTTAAATAGTCAAAAATCAACAATGGTGTCAATCTTTAGCACATGCCTCATCTAAAGGGTAACTCAATTTTCTAACATTTTTGACATGTCAGGTTTTGATGGATGGGGGGTCTAGGTGCTGTGATCCCACAGTTGATGAAGGAGTAGCTCAGTTGAACAGTACCCCCCTTCAGCTTTCATTGACTTTGCTTAGCTCTCCTCCCAACGCGCTCAGTCTACGGTCCCATATACTTTCTGTGGATCCGCACATCACATGATCGTCTCTCCAAGAGGAACCATGAGGAGCTGATGAAAGCTGAAGCGGCACCGCACCCTCCTAAGTACTACTGCCCCTTCAAGAGCGGTCACTGGTGGTCTTGGCACACGAACCCCCAATGTCAAAAGTTTTAGAAAAGTACAGTTCCCATATACACGTGGACAAAATTGTTGGTACCCCTCGTTTAATGAAAGAAAGACCCACAATGGTCACAGAAATAACTTGAATCTGACAAAAGTAATAATATATAAAAATTCTATGAAAATGAACAAATGAAAGTCAGACATTGCTTTCCAACCATGTTTCAACAGAATTTTTAAAAAAAGAAAACTCATGAAACAGGCCTGGACAGAAATGACGGTTCCCTTAACTTAATATTTTGTTGCACAACCTTTTGAGGCAATCCCTGCAATCAAACGATTCCTGTAACTGTCAGTGAGACTTCTGCACCTCTCAGCAGGTGTTTTGGCCACTCCTCATGAGCAAACTGCTCCAGTTGTCTCGGGTTTGAAGGGTGCCTTTTCCAGACGGCATGTTTCAGCTCCTTCCAAAGATGCTCAATAGGATTTAGGTCAGGGCTCATAGAAGGCCACTTCAGAATAGTCCAATGTTTTCCTCTTAGCCATTCTTGGGTATTTTGGGTCTTTATCCTGTTGCAAGACCCATGACCTGCGACTGAGACCAAGCTTTCTGACACTGGGCAGCAAATTTCTCTCTAGAATCCCTTGATAGTCTTGAGATTTCATTGTACCCTACACAGATTCAAGACACCCTGTGCCAGATGCAGCAAAGCAGCCCCAGAACATAACAGAGCCTCCTCCATGTTTCACAGTAGGGACAGTGTTCTTTTCAAGATATGCTTCATTTTTCCGTCCATGAACATAGAGCTGATGTGCCTTGCCAAAAATTTCAATTTTTGTCTCATCTGTCCATAGGACATTCTCCCAGAAGCTTTGTGGCTTGTCAACATGTAGTTTGGCAAATTCCAGTCTGTCAGATTCAAGTTACTTCTGTGACCATTGTGGGTTTTTCTTTCATTAAACGAGGGGTACCAACAATTTTGTCCACGTGTGTAAAGGGCTGCCCAGTTCATCCAGTAGTGGCACAATTATGGGCATATATTCACCCAGCCTGTGCTTTTGTTTTATTTTTATTGCAAGGCGATATGGAAGGATTTGGTTATCGCATTAGGTCAAAGTTACAAGGGTGTATGTATATGTATATATGTGTGTGTGTGTGTATATATATATATATATATATATATATATATATATATACACCACACACACACACACACACACAGATATGTATTGTCATTTATACGTAGACGCCCATTAACACTGTAAATCAAAGGTATTTTCTTACATATTGATATTCATCTCCTTAAAATGGGCCTTCCATATCTGGGTGTGGGTGGCAGTCCGACACCCAGCGCCCTCCACAGATCAGCTGTGAAGAGGTTGCTGTGTTTGGGTGAGCACAGTGGCCTCTTCAATGAATACCAAGCACAGCGCCATACATTGTATAGTGATTATGCCCGGTATTGCAGCTCAGCCCCTTTTACTTCAATGGGACTGAGATACACAAGCCAAATGATGAATAAACATAATGTCAGTGGTCTGTGTAACAGAAGCAACACACAGCCACCTCGGGCAGCTGATCTGTGGGGATCCTTGGTGTCTGAGCCCCACCAATCAGATATTGATGACGTATCCTAAAGACATGTGACCTTTGACTAACCACCATGTAATATTACATTTCCCAACTAAATATTGTATAATAGGTAGAGTCTGAATGATGGGATCTACACCCAATCCCTAAGGAATTATGGGTTTTCCATTTCTTTTTCAGGGCATTGATAGGTAATAGAGGGGCTATAGATACCTTTAGGTGCCTTGTGAGGCTGCAGGCAGCTGGTCGGAGGCATCCTAGCTGCGGGAGGCAGACAGCCTGTGGGGGGGGCAGCAGAATGACTGTTTCTTATCCCTTCTTTGTAGAGTTTGATGACCTTCTGATGAGACGTTACGTAGAGCAATCCCCTTACCCAGTCTTCACTACGATGGACAAGAACCACATTACGGAGAAGATACTGAAACTCACCCTGGAGATCATCTACTTACTGAGTGGAGAGGTGAGGGACTCTGCGAAATCTACACTAACATGACTTGTGTCTATATTACTAAGGGTTTATTCACAGGACTGGGACGTGTACTTTACCGGGAACCAATAAGTATTTCACGGCCAATGTACTTCCGAGTGTAATCCATTTTCATGAATTCCTCATAGACTTGAGTCTATTGAGGAATCCATGAATACAACCCAATATATGACACATTCTATTTTTAATGTTAACCCTTAGTCTGGATCGACATCACCAGCTGTCCCGTAGAGACTGAACAGAGCCATAGGGCGCAACATGTGTGATCATTGCTCCATTCAAAAGGTGAACACTGGACCCCCTTTCTGGTAGTTGGTGAGGGGGCTCAGTGGCCAGAGCCCGACAAATATATACATATTATCTATCTTGTGGATAGGTAATAAATATTTTTCCTAGGTCAACCCCTTTAAGCCAGCCATACCCATGAGATCAGCCTACAACTACCTTTCTCAATTCTCCTATAAACATGCATGCAGACATTGGCAAGGCAAACATGTTTTGCCGCAGCTTACGTCCGTGGAGACAATAAGGATCTGACATGTTGAAATCGAGCTGTATGGCCAGTTTTCCCCTGTATTTAGAAAGTCAGAAAAGTATGGTCCACCTACTAATGTAGACTTGTGTTCACACTACTGTCCGAGGGTCTGCTCGGAGCGTCCAATAGCAGTTCCGTCAGATATGATGGAAGGAATGGAACAGCATGCAGCACTATTGTTCAAGTCATTGGGGTCTATTGGTGTCAGTCACTTGATAGATTCAGCACTTTTCTGTGGGTGCCATTTATAGTGGAAACCATGATGATAGTGTGACCACAGCCTTATATTTATCAGGATGTGGCTTAATATGGCACGGCTAACTGGCTCTGCAGTAAAGCATCTGGTTATGTTTTGCAGGATTATTCAGTGGTTAACAAAGCCGGTAAACAGGTTGGAACCATCCATGGCACTCCTAGTCAGCCAGGAGGGTTGTGCAAGACCAGTCCTCCATCTTTGTCAGAGGTTCATGGAAAGAGCAATAATCAGAAGATCCTGGACCTCACCAACAAGATCATTGAGCTGCTGACGGGAGAGGTGAGCACTGCAGGGAATGCTGGGACATTGTTATAGATTTACCCAATGGAAGGGTTTTGGTTGATGTCTGTATCATTGCGTTGTCAGGTTTCCATAAGGCACGAGGACATCGTTGTTTGTTTCTCCATGGAGGAGTGGGAGTATGTAGAAGGACACAAGGATCTCTATAAGGAAGTCATGATGGAGAGTCATCCATTTCCTGGTTCCCATGGTAAGATCAGGTTCAATGATCTTCATCATCACTTTACGTGAAGTTACTGTTGTGCGAGACCAGTCACCAAAGCTTCAGATCCTTCTTACAGTACGTATAAGGAACCCAATAGGAACGTGAACTCACTTCTGCAAAATGAGCTCACCATAGACTTTCCAAGGTTTAATACAACAGCAGAATCCTCTGTGATATCAGAACTTTATAGGATGGGGTTACCATGTGGCGTCAAAGGAGCATATGTGTTAGGATATTAATGATTGGGTCCCAATGAATGGAGACTTTTTGGACCTTGTATGTCAACCTCATCTAGCTCGTCCTTGGGTGGTTACAGCGTAGTCTATCCTGAAAGATAGATTTGTGAGCAGAATAATAATTTCTGTGCTGCTTAACCTCTTAAGCCCCAAGCACACAGGGCAATATCCAGTCCTTACATTAATTGGACTTCTTGGTCCAAGCCTAGTCAGGAGAAAAATGAAAATCTGTATATTTCATATGAACTGGTCCCCCTCCCCCGTAATCCAGAACCACGCATAGGTCTCCACAACCTGTGTTAGGTAAAGGGTATAGCCCCAATAGTTTCAGGAATGTCCGATAGATCATATATCTCCTTCTATCATAGTGATTTGTAGTGCTTGGGATCCCTGCCCCCCCCCCACCCCCACAGCTCTGCTGTCCTGTACTGTATATAGTGTGGATTTTCTGGTTCAACTTGCCCCATGTGTATGGGGCCTTAAAGATGCAGCTATTTGAGGCCTTGAGAATGTGGCAGTTTGTTTTAGAGGAATAAGTTGTATTTTTTTTTTTTTTGGGGGGGGGGGGGCAGATATAACTTAATGAAAAGCATTTTTAGAAAAAAAAAATAGTTTTTGTGTTGCCGCAGTCCGAGACATATATATATATATATATATATATATATTATTTTTTTTTTTTCCCAGACTTGTTTGCAGGACAAGTCATAATTTACATTGGTAGCAACCTGCGGTAATGCATTAGTTTTATAGTACAGATTGTTACAGTTGTGGTGATACCAATTGTGTGTATTTTATTGATTATTCATATTGGCTAGGTCTAGGTTCACATTGGGTTGTACTCTCCATAGGAGACTCTGCTGCAGACACTGTCTAAAATCGGCGGAGAGAAAAGTCTTGGGGTCAGCGAACAGGCTCTCTGTCTTTCGGGTCCCCATGCGGACCCGAACGACGGAGAGACGAATGGTAGTGTGAACCTAGCGTAACTTTAACTTCTGTTTGTATGAATGTATATATAGACACGCTGCTGTTCCATTCAAAGTCTATGGGCCTGACGTAGCGCAGCACTGTCCTCAGCTACTGTTACTTCTGTAGAGAGTGAATGCAGCAACAGTGCGCAGTAGCGCATACGGGACAATCACACTATTCGGCTGGAGTAGCCATGATCACTGTATACAGGACACTTCTCAGCTATCCTGTGGATAGGTTTTTAGTTGTTATAGTGGGATAAGCCTTTTAATGCTATAGTATATTGTCTATACAAGTGGTTATCAACCTGCGGTACGTGTTCCCCCAGGGGTATGCCATGTAGTCTTGAAGAATTCGACATGGCTGAGAACCAGACAGGTTTAGCAAGTGCTCAGGTTTTGAGGCTCCTGGGAAACTTGTGCCACCCATAATCTTCAAATACTGAGGCACAGTAGCTGTCAAGCAGAGGCAGATAACAGAAGACGTCGGGTCGGGGTTAAGGGGACGAGTCTTCTCTACAGCAGCAGGTAATCTGTGCTGAATAGAGTGCCCCCATAAGCAAAAGGATTTGTTTGGCGGGCTACACATACCAGTTTTCCTTCCCATATGAAATTTGGACCAGGATCGGTCACATGACAGACACCACTACATCCGTTGGGGATACTTGGTTGGAACATTTTTCACGAGGGGGTACTTGGCTTGAAAAGGTTTAGAAGCACTGGTCTATACAATGTATTTGTGTCACCACCTGCACGTTTTAATCAGTATTTATATATTTGTAGATTTCCCAAGCTCCGAGAATCTGTCAATGAAACTCAACTTCCAAGTGCTGTCCCCTGATATCACATGTGAGGATCATTCGACAACATTGAGTAAACCAAAGGCCAAAAACACTGTTTCTGAAGATGTCCAAGAGGTGAATAATAGGGTCACCTGTACGAAATACACTCAGACAGAACCTGCTGACAGCGGAGAAGGAGAATCGTGTGTGGACAAAGAAGCTGAGGTTGTCCTCATGCCGACAGACAATACTCTTCGATATCCAACCGATGTCTCAAGCCCATATAATGAAGGAAATCATAAGGACTCTGAATTTTGCTTGCTGACTGAACAGATACAAAATATACCTGATGAGATTGGAAGTGAGGTAGGGTCTGGAGAAGATGACAATATTTACCCACCAACCCATCTCAAATCTACGGACCTTACAGACCAGTCAGCAGAATGGGTAACCAACCTAAACTTTGTAGATTGTCCTTTAACCCCACATCACATAAACACCCAATATACGTCTAGTTGTATTATTGAAGTTGCATCTGTCTGTGAAGGAAATGTCACCGCCACAGAAGTTTACACCCCCACAGACCCTAAGACAACACTATACACATCCGACAAGATGGAAGACACGCCCATGGAGTGGGGGAAGGATGTCATATACACCAACATTTACACACCTGCAGAACTGACACAAGCAGATCTAGCTAGTATAAAGAAAGAACTCATTTCATGGAAAGAAGGAAGCCTGGAGCTCCAGAATATTTATATACCTCCAAAACCTATGGAGGAGAAAGCCGTGTCCACCAGTGGTCGAGGTGATGCTGCACAATGGAATGGACATCAGGCTCACCGAGACTCTTACCCATCTCTGGCGAATGCATCTCCTCGAATTAAGATGGAATATGAAGAAGATTTTGTAGACCACTATGCTACTCCGGGACAAACCCAATCTACTCACATCTCTGTAAACCGAGAACATTGCAATATTGATGCCATTAAGAAGGAAAAAGTGAATACCAATATGTCCACAGATGATGAAAATGATAATAGAGCAGAATACGATCCATCCGAAATGTATAGTTGTTCCGATTGTCAAAAAAGTTTTTCCAGTGACGCAAATTTAGCCAAACACAGGCTAATGTGTAAAGGCAGAAAGCCCCATGTTTGTTCCGCTTGTGGAAAATGTTTTGCTAGCGCCTCCTATCTGGTAATACACGAGAGGATCCACACAGGAGAGAAACCATACTCTTGTTCTCACTGTGGCAAAAGTTTTACTCGGAAACCAGATCTGATCCGTCACGAAAGGATACACACGGGGGAGAAGCCATTCGCCTGCCCGGAATGTGGCAAATGTTTTACCAGCGTCTCCAATATATTCATGCACAGGAGAATTCACACAGGGGAAAAGCCATTTCCTTGTTCTGAATGCGGCAAACGTTTCATCAAAAAGTCTGACCTGGTCCGACATGAGAAAATTCACTTGCCACAAAAACCCTTGCCTTGTTCTCATTGTGGGAACTTTTTTAGTTCAAAGGCCATCCTAAGTAAACATATGGCCGTTCACACAGCAGAGACTCCGCAGGGAGACAGATGATGTATGACAAAAAAAAAAAAACTGGTTAGTTGACATGTATTTTGTATAAAATAAAATGTGAAGTTTTTATGCTGAGCATTTAGATCCGACACGTGACAAAGTCATTGGTCGTAACATGTGCAATGTGATCTTTCTGTGTAGTCATAGTTACACATGTGGACAAAATTGTTGGTACCCCTCGTTTAATGAAAGAAAAACCCACAATGGTCACAGAAATAACTTGAATCTGACAAAAGTAATAATATATAAAAATTCTATGACAAGCCACAAAGCTTCTGGGAGAATGTCCTATGGACAGATGAGACAAAAATCGAAATTTTTGGAAAGGCACATCAGGTCTATGTTCACAGACAGAAAAATGAAGCATATCTTGAAAAGAACACTGTCCCTACTGTGAAACATGGAGGAGGCTCTGTTATGTTCTGGGGCTGCTTTGCTGCATCAGGCACAGGGTGTCTTGAATCTGTGCAGGGTACAATGAAATCTCAAGACTATCAAGGGATTCTAGAGAGAAATTTGCTGCCCAGTGTCAGAAAGCTTGGTCTCAGTCGCAGGTCATGGGTCTTGCAACAGGATAATGACCCAAAACACACAGCTAAAAACACCCAAGAATGGCTAAGAGGAAAACATTGGACTATTCTGAAGTGGCCTTCTATGAGCCCTGACCTAAATCCTATTGAGCATCTTTGGAAGGAGCTGAAACATGCCGTCTGGAGAAGGCACCCTTCAAACCTGAGACAACTGGAGCAGTTTGCTCATGAGGAGTGGCCAAAATACCTCCTGAGAGGTGCAGAAGTCTCATTGACAGTTACAGGAATCGTTTGATTGCAGTGATTGCCTCAAAAGGTTGTGCAACTAAATATTAAGTTAAGGGAACCGTCATTTCTGTCCAGGCCTGTTTCATGAGTTTTCTTTTTTAAAAAATTCTGTTGAAGCCTGGTTGGAAAGCAATGTCTGACTTTCATTTGTGCATTTTCATAGAATTGTTATATATTATTACTTTTGTCAGATTCAAGTTATTTCTGTGACCATTGTGGGTTTTTCTTTCATTAAACAAGGGGTACCAACAATTTTGTCCACATGTGTATATGGCCTCCAAATATACACTGCCCAATGGTACCATTTGGTTGTCTGAAATAAACAAAATTTGTGTCACAAGAAGACGCTCCACCTTGGCCTATGGATTGCCAGGTACTGCAGCTCAATTTACTTCAATGCCAAGTATGACAATATAAGGGAATTATCCAGATTCAAGAAGTGAACTGTTGGATAGATGAGATGTCCACGTCAAGGTTTGTCCTGTCTTAGTCCACGCCATAAGCATTAGAATATTGTCATTCATGTAAACAGTTAAATGGGATTGTTCAGAATTTTAAAAATTGGCTACATGCAGGAATGGGGATAAAATTAAAAATTTTGTCACTTGTTCGACCCCGCATGTAGACCATTTAAAAAAAAAAAAAAAATCCCAGACATGCCTTACCAATATTATTTCCATATATTATTTTTATATAAATATTAGTTAGGGCCTATGGTGCTATTCACATGTCCATTTTTTTTATGGAATGCATGGATGGCCTGTCAAAAAAAACAGGATGTATTCTTTTTGCCCCTTTTCACAGATCCTTTAATAAAGTCCATGAGGGATCCATGAAAACGGACCCACGCATGAAAATTGCCCTTGAAAAACTGATGGTTACATTCATTTTTTACCTTGTTCATGTGAATATAGCCGTATGGAATTCATTTTGACTGTTCATATATTAAGGTAAAAAATGTTTGTCTGGCAACGTATTTCCAGATATGGCAGGTCTACTTATTTCATCCACCCAGTGAAGATGTGATAAGGTATATATTTTATTTATCCAGCTCCCAAAAGAGCTCAGTATAGTATGGAAGATTATTATAATGGTACACCGAGGGCCTGAGGTGGTTGGTACCTATACGTACTATAATGTCGGTGAACGCACAGGATCTGCCACTGCCCACGTGATCACAGGTGGAAGACGACATCTGTAATACACAGCCACAATGGGAAATTTCTGGAATCAAAGTAAACGCTGATCCCAGTTTAACATTAGAAGTCTGAAAAGAAAAAATACACAAAAAGTCAATCCCCAAATATCTGGTGCCCCATGACCATCACAACATGCCTATGTAGAAATATAAATTATATATAAAACAAATTGTAGGTCTTCAATGACCAATGAAAAGGAAACATGGAAAAAAACAGCTCAAAACATTTAGTTTTTTTTGTTTTGTTTTTTTTACATTTTAAAATGAATAAATTTTACATACTAGCGTGTATGGGCCCCAAAATGGTACATGTACAAAAAAGTCTAAAAGTTCTAGAACGACGAGAAAAAAAAAAGTAGTAACTTCTCTGTTAGTTCTGAATGATCAAAATAGCCTGGTCCTGAATAGATTAAAGGGGTTGTCTGGAGGGTTTTTTTTTTTTTTTTTTTGGCGGTAAAAAAAAAAAAATATATATAAGTAGCATTACTCACCAGTTACCTGCAGCTTCTGTTCCAAGACCGTCTACTCTCTTGTCCCCGTCGATACATAGGATATGACTGGTCAACCATTCACTGGACACCAGTGACAGGCCGAGTGATATTTCCTCCACGCCAAGAGGCACCCGGATTCAAGAACATTGAGAACAGCGGCAGCATCATGGGATCCAAAAAGTGAGTAATGCTCCTTTTTATTACGTCCCTTTACAAAAGGATGGCCCTGGACAACCCCTTTAATATAGACTGGCCACATGATGAATTTTGTTTTATTTTTTTTTTTTATTTTGACATGTATATGTTTTATACTACTGTCCTGATCTTTTCTTGGCTTCTATTAGTTTGCGTGTTTAATGTTGTTTTTGTCTTTTTTAACCAAGCCAACTTGGGCAAAAATTCAAAAAGATTTTGTTGCCTGTAACAGTCTTATAAGTCACAGTTCCAAAAATGACATGGAAAGTCGTGAAACAAAGAGTGGATGTTATATCTTGGGGACTCTTTTAGTAATAACTTTTTGACTGTCACCTTTCTATGTCACCAAACTCATCTGTTTTGGGAGAAACCGGGATCGAATTTGGAAAAATGCAGCCTATATTTAAAACTAGCGTGTTGGTAGAAAAGTGGTGTTACCTATCAATAGCTACGATCATTTGTACAAATTTTATAATGTGAGTCCTTTATTAAAATAAGACAAAGTGTTTTGTAAGATGATATGAAAGAAATATATAATATTAAATATGTTATAGTAATATAAATACTTTTTTTACTCTGTTGCATGAATTTTTGGATGTTTTTACATCTACAATAAAATAAGACGCCTTCCTTCTCACACACGTCTCACATTGTAATTGACACACTTGTTGTGAATGTGAGGCATGCTCGATGGTTAGCAATGTCTTCTTACAGAATTGGGGTTCTGGATTTAAAAATTGTATTTCCAAAAAGTTTCCATTCATGTTCCACATGGCGTCCATTCTCTGAAAATAAATTTTCTGACCGCCCTCATGGTGGTGGTTTATTACCTTATTACTAAATTTAGTAGCTTACTATGGGAATTAGGCCAATGTATTGCCGATGGGTGAAGACCGCTGGTACCTCCCTCCTCCTGGCTGTCACTCTGCTCGTGGTCAGCAGGCACCTGCACAGGCTCATAGGATGCTGCCCATAGGATGTGCTTCGGCTCTTGCTTCCTCTTAAAGGCGCACACACACCAACTAAAGTGACAACCAATGCAAATATAAGACCCCCTCACAAGTCATGGGGTGCCTGAGCAAAGGTTTCTATTTAGCTAATGTCTGGCCACGGTGGTTTTTGTCTGCTAATCTGTTACTGTGTTTTGACCTCCGCTTGTTTCCTGACGTCATCCCGCCCACTATTTATACCCTACTTGATACCTGTGTCAGACCTCAGGTAGTTTCTGACCACCGCCCCTGTGCCACGTGCCTGTTTTACATCACACAAACACTGTCCACTATGACCTTTGGCCTATACACACACTACTCTCTTAGCTGACACCTGGTGCTTCCCACCAGCATATTCTGGACAGCTGCTAACAGCGGACCACCAAGGGATAGGGACCTGGTGGTCTCCCTGCAACTAAATCCAGATCCCTTTATGGACTACTGGGGGACCGACTTAGACAATGCCCTTAGGAGTGTCCCAGAGTCAAAACAGTTTGGTAACACAATGGGTCCATATCCACTGGTTATTAAAGCTGGTTTCACGCAGCCAAGTTTGGGCTGGGAAATTGGTCCACGTATTGGCCAGATTTACTAGTCCAAACCCTGAGTTGCATTTGGGCTGGCAAATCTGACCAATACATGGACCAAGATACATGGATAGTCGCCATGCACATGACCGTAGTTTTCATGTGCAACTCTATTCATTTCTATGGGCCCAGATACACGACCGCAATTTTTGGGGCCGTGTGTCCGTGGTGTTTTCAAGGACCGCAAATTACAAAGCGTGTCCTAGTTTTGGCCACGTTTGCGGCACAGACCAGTGTGGGGAATCCTACAGGATCCGTGATTATGGATGGCGTACTGATGCAATGCAGACATGTTTGTGTGCGGATTGCCGATCAGTATTTGCGGACCGTAAATCCACTAGGGCCGTGTGCAGGAGGTCTCTGCTCAGCTGGTGTGATGGCTTCCATAGAAGTGAATGAAAAGAGTCCTTTTATTCTCCATTTGGGGAGTCCTAATGATATAAAAGACACAGTCCCTCTGTCCTCTAGGTACACACAGCAAATTCAGTAAGGGAAACTCAGTCCCTGTATTGGCTAGGCTCACCGGCTGATCTGGCATGCTGGATCGGGCTGGTAAATCTGGCCAGTACACTGACTTTCTGACTTTCCAGTTTCCAAACTTGGCTGTGTTAAACCGGCCTTCGACTGTTTGGTATAAGAAAGCTAGGATTCTTAATAAATCTACTAATTACACAAGTTTTTAGAAAATTCACCACACTATTATGGCACATGTCGTTAAAGGGGTATTCCACTTTTTTTTTTATTTTTTTCCCCATAGGGAAGCTTTTCTGAAAAAGTGGCAAATGGTCTCCAGTACATGGGCATCATAAAAGAGCCCTATCAGGTCAGAACAGCATTAAAAAGGGGGGCAATTGAGCAATTTTTTTTTAAAAAAAGAGCAAGTGCACATAGCTTATAAAGGCGCTAAATCTAAAGTAACTAAGGTGGTATGTCTACATCATAAATAGACACCACAGGAAAACTAGTCTAAAAATATGGCCAAAAAAGGGGAAGATGATGATTAACCCCCATTGTTGGGTTTTTTCATACATGCGGTTTTAAGGACTATGACGTTTTTTTTTTTTGTTGTTGTTGTTTTTTTGGGTTAGTCAAATAATTTTTGTGTTTTTTTTGTTTTTTTTTGTTTTTTTGATAAATGGGGTTTTATTTTTATGTTTTTATTTTTCCATGTTTCTTTATTTTAATATAAAAAAAGGGGGGGAAACCCTTTGTTTTTCACATTTTCATGATGTTGTTGTTTGTGTGTTTTGTTTTTTTTTTTTTTTTTTTTTTTTTTTAATAGCACAAAGTGCTAGGAACTGGCATTGTTGTGTGTTGTGTGTGTGTGTGTGGGGGGTGTTTTTTTTTTTTTTTTTTTATACACATTGTGTCCCCCTTAAGATCATAATAAGCCTTAACTTTTTTTTTTTTTTTTTTTTGCTGGTTTCCCCTATAACAGGGGTTGATACATTAAAGGGGTCTTTCGGGGGAAAAAATATTTAAAAAAAAAAAAAAAAAGTCTGTTAGTGCTATTAACGGGTTAATAAATGGGTTTTGAGTGATTTCTGGGAGCTCCTGGCATCCTCTGCATTTGTTTATATGTGTAGCTTCCTGCTCTTTTATCCTACAACTACCATGATTCATTGTTCTTCACTCAGAGCCAACTCGCACTACCTCCTCATCTCACTCACTCCCCCCTCCCTCTATCACACCCCCTCTCTGTTTCTCTATTTAGCCCGCCCACTACTAGCCCTTCCTAACTAATTAACGCAACCCAACCCCCCATCCCATCAAACTTACCTGTCCAGATCTTCTGGGCACAGGAGATCCCTTCCTTCTGGGGGGCTGGCTCCTCCTCCTCCTCTTGACATCTGCCTGCGCAATAGAGCCGTAGTGCCAGAATTCTGTCTCTGTGCAGGCGTGGGAGGCTGGAAGACGTCAAGAAGAGGAGGAGCCAGCCCCCAGAAGGAAGTGAGGTTCCATGCCCAGAAGATCCGGACAGGAATACAGGTAAGTATGATGGGATGGGGGTGTTAGTATTGGTGACGTTCTGTTTCTGGAAACGGGAAAACGGAACGACACTGGAAAATGTGCCTTTCCCAGCGATCTAGGTAAATATACATTTTTTGTAAAGTAAGTAAGTTAGAAGTTAGGCGGAGGAGGGTGTTTAGCTTAGTGTAGAAGTATCATTTTATCATGGACAACCCCTTTAACCCCAGTTACAGGAGGAGTGCAGCCTCCTATGCTATACTCTGGAGCTGATCTTGGTCCTCATGGAGTTCCTGGCCCCAGTGGTCATGTGACTGACAGGTCAGAGGGGAGCCACATCATGGCTGCTCCAATAGCTGTATACACAGCGATTGGGAAGGCAGGGACAATAATAAACCGCCCCTGCTCCGGCTGTAGTAACAGCTGCCTCCCCGCTTCTGGGTACATCCTTGCAGGGTTGAGAGTAGACCACCTGGACGCATGAAGTCAATGGCCGGAAGCGGTTCAAGGGTTTTTTCCAGCTTAAGGCTAAGGACCCACGTTGCAGAAACGCTGCGTTTTTTGTTGTGATAAGCTGTTAAAATGGGTAAATGTACACAGTGGGCGCAGTATGGAAAAATTTACATTTTTTGCTAAGTGGTTTGTCTGAGAATGTGGCGACAAGGCAGGGTTTTTTATATTGCAGAACTTGTTTCGTTTTCTTAATGTTCATTACACATTGCTTAATATTGATATGTCATTGGATATGGCAACACGGTATTCTACAGTGACACTAGTTAGGGGCATTTATTTTAATCATTTCGTTTTACAAAATGGGAGAAGATGGAGGTGAATTATTTATACATATGTGGCGGTTGTCAGGACATGCAGTGAGGAGTTGTTGGTATTCTTTAGATGATGGATGTGACTCTGTCTCTGTTTCATGCAGATTTGAAAAATATAACCGTGCTGCCTGGTCCATACAGATCTGTGCTGTGTGACTTACATGTGCATGGTGCAGAGCTGTATGTGTATATAGGCGAACAGACAGAGCTGGTGGTGTATAGGAGTATACAGTCAGAGCTGTGTGTGTGTGCGTATACATGGCGTAAAGTACAGAGCTGTGTGTGTGTGTGTGTATATATGGCGTATACAGTATAGAGCTGTGTGTGTGTATATGGAGTATACAGTACAGAGCTGTGTATGTATATACAAGGTATACAGTACAGAGCTGTGTGTGTATATATAGAGTATACAGTACAGAGCTGTGTGTGTATATATGGTGTATACAGTACAGAGCTGTGTGTATATATGGCGTATACAGTATAGAGCTGTGTGTGTATATAATATGAGTATACAGTACAGAGCTGTGTGTGTATATAATATGAGTATACAGACAGGCAGGGTTATAATGGTATACATACAGAGCTGTGTGTGTATATAATATGAGTATACAGTACAGAGCTTTGTGTGTATATATGGAGTATACAGTACAGAGCTTTGTGTGTATATATGGAGCATACAGTACAGAGCTGTATGTGTATATATGGCGTATACAGTACAGAGCTGTGTGTGTGTATATATGGAGATATACAGTACAGAGCTGTGTATATATGGAGTATACAGTACAGAGCTGTGTGTGTATATATGGAGTATACAGTACAGAGCTGTGTGTGTATATATGGAGTATACAGTACAGAGCTGTGTGTGTGTATATATGGCGTATACAGTACAGAGCTGTGTGTGTGTATATATGGAGTATACAGTACAGAGCTGTGTGTGTGTATATATGGCGTATACAGTACAGAGCTGGGTGTGTGTATATATGGCGTATACAGTACAGAGCTGTGTGTGTAAGGGTATACAGACAGGCGTGTGTGTATAATGGGTACAGTACAGAGCTGTGTGTGTATATATGGGTAACAGCGAGCTGTGTGTTATATATGGAGTATACAGTACAGAGCTGTGTGTGTATATAATATGAGTATACAGTACAGAGCTGTGTGTGTATATATATGGAGTATACAGTACAGAGCTGTGTGTGTATATATGGAGTATACAGTACAGAGCTGGGTGTGTGTATATATGGCGTATACAGTACAGAGCTGGGTGTGTGTATATATGGCGTATACAGTACAGAGCTGGGTGTGTGTATATATGGAGTATACAGTACAGAGCTGGGTGTGTATATATGGAGTATACAGTACAGAGCTGTGTGTGTATGGAGTATACAGTCATGGCCAAAAGTTTTGAGAATGACACAAATATTATATTTTCACATGATCTGCTGCCCTCTGGTTTTTATGTGTGTTTGTCAGATGTTTTTATCACATACAGAAATAGAATTGCATTCATATTATGAGTAACAGAAGCTTATATTGACAGTTAGAATGAGTTAATGCAGCAAGTCAATATTTGCAGTGTTGACCCTTCTTCTTCAGGACCTCTGCAATTCTCCCTGGCATGCTCTCAATCAACTTCTGGACCAAATCCTGACTGATAGCAGTCCATTCTTGCAGAATCAATGCTTTAATTTTGTCTGAATTTGTTGGTTTTTGTTTGTCCACCCGTCTCTTGATGATTGACCACAAGTTCTCAATGGGATTAAGATCTGGGGAGTTTCCAGGCCATGGACCCAAAATCTCTATGTTTTGTTCCCTGAGCCATTTAGTTATCACCTTTGCTTTATGGCAAGGTGCTCCATCATGCTATCATGCTGGAAAAGGCATTGTTGAGTGCCAAACTGCTCTTGGACGGTTGGGAGAAGTTGCTCTTGGAGGACATTCTGGTACCATTCTTTATTCATGGCTGTGTTTTTAGGCAAGACTGTGAGAGAGCCGATTCCCTTGGCTGAGAAGCAACCCCACACATGAATGGTTTCAGGATGCTTTACAGTTGGCATGAGACAAGACTGGTGGTAGCGCTCACCTCTTCTTCTCCGAATAAGCTGTTTTCCAGATGTTCCAAACAATCGAAAAGGGGATTCATCAGAGAAAATGACTTTACCCCAGTCCTCAGCAGTCCACTCCCTGTACCTTTTGCAGAATATCAGTCTGTCCCTGATGTTTTTTCTGGAGAGAAGTGGCTTCTTTGCTGCCCTCCTTGAGACCAGGCCTTGCTCCAAGAGTCTCCGCCTCACAGTGCGTGCAGATGCACTCACACCTGCCTGCTGCCATTCCTCAGCAAGCTCTGCACTGCTGGTAGCCCGATCCCACAGCTGAAACACTTTTAAGAGACGTGTCCTGCCGCTTGCTGGTCTTTCTTGGGCGCCCTGGAGCCTTTTTGGCACCAATGGAACCTCTCTCCTTGAAGTTCTTGATGATGCGATAGATTGTTGACTGAGGTGCAATCTTTCTAGCTGCAATACTCTTCCCAGTTAGGCCATTTTTGTGCAGTGCAATGATGACTGCACGTGTTTCTTTAGAGATAACCATGGTTAACAGAAGAGAAACAATGATGGCAAGCACCAGCCTCCTTTTAAAGTGTCCAGTGGTGTCATTCTTACTTAATCATGACAGATTGATCTCCAGCCCTGTCCTCATCAACACCCACACCTGTGTTAATGGAGCAATCACTGAAACGATGTTAGGTGGTCCTTTTAAGGCAGGGCTGCAATGATGTTGAAATGTGTTTTGGGGGATAAAGTTCATTTTCTAGGCAAATATTGACTTTGCAAGTAATTGCTGTTAAGCTGATCACTCTTTATAACATTCTGGAGTATATGCAAATTGCCATTAGAAAAAGTGAAGCAGTAGACTTTGTAAAAATTAATATTTGTATCATTCTCAAAACTTTTGGTCATGACTGTACAGTACAGAGCTGTGTGTGTATATAATATGAGTATACAGTACACAGCTGTGTGTGTGTATATAATATGTATACAGTACAGAGCTGTGTGTATATATATATATATATATGGAGTATACAGTACAGAGCTGTGTGTGTATATAATATGAGTATACAGTACAGAGCTGTGTGTGTATATGAGTATACAGTACAGAGCTGTGTGTGTATATATGGAGTATACAGTACAGAGCTGTGTGTATATATGGAGTATACAGTACAGAGCTGTGTGTGTATATAATATGTATACAGTACAGAGCTGTGTGTGTATATATATATATATATGGAGTATACAGTACAGAGCTGTGTG